>KV424729.1:0-51349 GCA_001632445.1 Peniophora sp. CONT | reverse complement strand
CGGCGAAGTTGCTCAGTCGCCGTGGAAGCTCGGGATCGTCGCCTCGAGTCAACTTGACGGCCCGACGGTCTGTCTCGAGAGCGCTCTCGAAATCCTTGAGCTCGCCCAGGCGGTTGAAGCGAGCCCTCCAAGAGACGGCGAGGATGCTCAGTCGCCGGGGAAGATCGGGGTCGTCGTCTGGAGTTAACCTGACAGCCCGACGGTCTGTCTCGAGAGCGCTCTCGAGGTCCTTGAGCTCGCCCAAGCGCTCGAAGCGAGTCAACAAAAAGACGGCGAAGTTGCTCAGTCGCCGTGGAAGCTCGGGATCGTCGCCTCGAGTCAACTTGACGGCCCGACGGTCTGTCTCGAGAGCGCTATCGAGATCCTTGAGCTCGCCCAGGCGGTTGAAGCGAGCCAACAAAGAGATAGCGAGGTTGCTCAGTCGCTGGGGAAGCTCGGGATCGTCGTCTGGAGTCAACTCGACAGCCCGACGGTGTGTCTCGAGAGCGCTCTCGAGATCCTTGAGCTCGCCCAAGCGGTTGAAGCGAGCCTCAAAAGATACGGCGAGGTTGCTCAGTCGCCATGCAAGCTTGGGATCATCGCACGGAGTCAACTCGACCGCCCGACGGTCTGTCTCGAGAGCGCTCTCGAGATCCTTGAGCGAGCCCAAGCGGTTGAAGCGAGCCCGCAAAGAGACGGCGAGGTTGCTCAGTCGCCATGGAAGGTCGGGATCGTCGCCTGGAGTCAGCTCAACGGCTCTACGGTGTGTCTCGAGAGCGCTCTCCAGATCCTTGAGCTCGCCCAAGCGGTTGAAGCGAGCCTCAAAAGATACGGCGAGGTTGCTCAGCCGCTGCGGAAGCTCGGGATCGTCGCCTGGAGTCAGGTCAACAGCCCGACGGTCTGTCTCGAGAGCGCTCTGGAGATCCTTGAGCTCGCCCAAGCGATTGAAGCGGGCCAACAAAGAGAGGGCGAGGGTGATTAGCCGCCGTGGAAGCTCGGGATCGTCGCCTGGAGTCAACTCAACGACCCGACGGTTTGTCTTAAGAGCGCTATCGAGATCCTTGAGCTTGCCCAAGCGATGGAAGCGAGCGTTCAGAAAGACGGCGAGGTTGCGTAGCCAGAATGGAAGGCGGGGATTGTCATCGGGTGTTAGTTGAATCGCATTACGCAAGGCTACGATAGAGCTCTGAAGGTGATCGAGTTTTCCAAACCGGTGGAAGAGTTGATATAAGCAATGGCCGAGGTCATTCCAATAATCTGGCTTGTTTGGATCGTAATCCGGTGTAAGTTGTACGGCGTCTTGAAATGCTGTTATGGCGCCTCTGAGGTCGTCAAAATTCCTCGAGTGTTCATGGCGGCTGAGCAGAGCATTTCCCGTTCGCGCGAAATTTTGGGCATCTGGCTGTTTGGTAAACTGTGAAGTGTGCACTGTACGTATACTCGTCACTTTGCCGGCCTCACCAGAGAATTGCAAAGACGACAGACCAGACGAGATGGCATATTGTAGAGCATCAACTGGTGATGGAGGCGTGTTCGCCTTTGCAAGTGTGTATGAGACGAGCGTTCAAGTAATACTGACTTGAAAACTGACTTGATCGGTAACGGGGAAATCAGGACGGGATACCTCAAGAGGTTGTTCCATCACCACCGTGCACGTGTATCTCTCCCGCAAGCTGTAGTATTGTCAGCGGGTGACGGCGCCTCAATATTGCAAAGCACTTGCCAAGGATGTGCAGGAAGCAAGAAGGGGAGTTCAAGCAGGAGAGAACACAGAGCAGTTCATCATATATGAGATCGGATGATCCTAGTATCTCTTGGATGCGATGCGATGCGTGTAAGGCGGAGCTTGTAGGGCGCCTGAAGAAGCATGAATCGTGGAACCAGTCAGGCATGGGCAGGCAGGATTAGTATAGTAAGACCGGGCCTGCCCATGCGTGCGAGCAGCTGCTTGAACTTCGACAGAGGTAGATGTAGTTAGCAAGTATGTGCGCAATTGCCACTGAGGCGCGACAGTCTGTGCATACAACCCATCATACCTAGCGGGGGCCGCCTCTCGCACTTGATTCCCTATCGAGAGGTGCAGAATTCAATACTGCCACTGCTTCCAATGCTGACAGCCCTTAATTCACGTAGAGCATCCTACAGACGACATGCTTGCACTGCAAGCGGGAATGAAGAGCACCGGGCGATGAGCAGGTGCACTGCCGAGCAGCGGGAGCGCCAATATGGAGGTATAAGATTAGACACGGATTTCTTCCAGGTTGATACAAGGCATTCAGAGAGAGAATGAATGTCTTGTATCCGCATAGGGCTACTAGATCGAGGTTGGTGACAATAATCGTTAAACGAAGCGTAGGAGAGCCTGAGAGCGCACGATTTACTTCACCGTACGACGAGCGCTCGTTCTCAGTATGGGACGCAATCTAGATGCTTCACATCAGCACAGGAAGCCAAAGGCTACACATATGTATGAGGCGATGTCCTGTGAGAGAAAAGGATCTCTTGAAGGCGAGGATGAAGACCTAAGGGTGGGAGCCTAGTACTAGTTGAATAGCTCAGACCACCGGTGAGTTCGGGGCATGAGAGTATAGAGACGCATAGGAGTTCATCTCTATTCACGGCGTGAACAGGCGTAAGCAGGACAACAGGAGGTTTGGGAAAGAGTCGGCGCGACGCGTCGCCCGCACCGGCCCGGAAGCCGAAGCCGGGAGAAGTCCTCTGGAATGGACGTTCAACTTCATGTTGTCTCTACACCTCGACCATTCGTTGATCCCATCGTAATCGGACGCCCATACGCAGAGAACATAGAATACGATGCATCCGGCATGATTATAGCTCTTTTATAATCTACCACCTGTCGCGACCCCCGCGTTTTATCTGCTTCACCGCATCGACGCGAACGACGATGCATATGGACCATCCATATGGAAGCGATCAAGCCCGCGTCCGAAGTCAAAGGCGACGACGAAGACTTCTCCTCCTCCTGGGATCTACCCACAACATCCTCAAAGCTCACACCCGCAACCTCACCCAAGCACACCGGCCCACCCGTAATCGGCTGTAGCGCCTCCACAGTCTCATCCGCATCTCTACGCTCCTCATCGGCCGGCTCCAACGCTCGTCCAGCTAAACTTGGCGCTGGTCGGTTGGGCTTTATTTCTACTACGCCTGAGACCACGACGACTGGCGGCGGAGCAGTGAAGAAAGGCAAGCTTGGCGGGTTGGGCGCTAAGAAGGCCGGCCCAGTCGATTTCGCCGAGGCTGAGCGTAAAGCGCAGGAAGAGGCCGAGAGGATCAAGCAGCTGGGGTACGATCCGTCTGGCTCGCTATATATATGATGCAGCAACAGCTCGTTCACGGGTATGTACGCCCCCGACGTCGGTCCCATGCCCGAGGTGCTAGGCCAAGTTCTGAACGCTTCAAGCACTTCACTCTCGTTCTTCTGGGGATCTGGACAGTCCCAGACGGAGGAGGAGAGGAGAGGATACTGGTCCGGCTGCACGTGGCGTGACTGTCAACGATATTGCAAAGAGGTGGCGGGCGTGAAGCTTTCGACGTGCAAGGGTTGTGGCCAGATTCAGTCTTGTGGGCGCGAATGCCAGAGGAGGTACGTCGCTTGAACGTCTGTATACCACGACTTGTCTCTGACGGCCGTGGCTGGTAGCGACTGGATAGACGGCGAGCATAAAGCGCGATGCAGACGGTTGAGATGATTGCGCCGGCGCCGATAATACAGAGGGCGGAGGGCGCGCTTTGGGCGCGCTGATGCTCTTCAACAACATACTATCCTATACATTCCAGACCCCGAAACTGTAACAGTACTTTAGATCCACGGCAATCCTGCGCTCGTCAAATCGAGTACTCGGCGTTCACTCTCAACTGCCGTGACCATTTTTGTCCAAGTAGTACTCGTGAGCGTAGACCTGGAGTGTGCCAGGTTATTGATCTTCTGCGCACGGAAAGTGTTTATCAGAAACGGTCCAGCATCTGCCTTTAAATGTCAAATATAGAGGCCTAAGTGCAACGAAGTGAAGTCCAGCGAAGACCGATAAACGGGTCTATTTGCGGAGGCGTGGTCCGCCAAAAGCGCATATGGAAATATATTCACACACACAGGCCCCGCGCAACTTCGTCGGCGTCTTCGCTTGGTCACGACCACCATCGAGGTTGCTGCTTTCATAACAGCGAACATAGGATTCTCGTTCTCGTCCTGTATACTCCCTGTGCTCAAATGCATCATCCACGCACGCGAACAGCGGTCGCCATGCATCCTCTGTTTGTTGGCGAGCAACCGTTGAAGCTATGAAGGCCGGCAGCGAGCGCACGTCGTCTCTAGCTTCACACCACTACTATAACACCACACTATGGCTACACCGCCAATCAGGATATACCTCGAATCCGTGGCCGACTTCGTTGAGATCAATCAGAAGATGGTTGAGCGTTATGGTATAAACCTCGTCGAGGAGTACGTCCGACTCAAGACCGTGCGTACTATCCCATCCGTCTCCGCTATATACCCTCGAGCCTGACTGACGCTCAATCATAGACGTCACCTGAGGCACGGCCCGAATTCTCGCTGCGGACGACACAGAACTGGCAGGACTGGGCCGACAAGGACGAACTCGTCACCCTCACTGTGGTTACACTATTGGAACAGGAAGGGCTACCACTCTTATGTTCCTGGCGCGAGTGCAAGTACCACAATTGTCTCGCCTCCAAGAAGCGTCCGGCGTGCAAAGGGTGCGGCGAGGTCCGATACTGCGGTTGGAAATGTCAGAGGAGGTACGTGGACCGCACGCGCTCTATTTCTGGACCTTTCTGACGCTCGAGTGAATGGCAGCGATTGGGTGGAGGGCGGGCACAAGGCACACTGCGGTAGACGGTTGAAGTACCCGGACCTTGAGGACGATGTTCATGTACAGGCCGAAGCGCGTTGACTAGACCCACCTGCGACGACATTACCGCCACATCCTACATATTATCAACGGTCTCTCTATGTTCTCGTTTTGTATAATTCTACTCCTTGAGCCTTGTCTACGCGATACTGTAGCCTCCCTCGATACAACCTCAATCAGCGGCTGCACACGATATGACAATTTGTTCGCACGGTCCTCAACTTGCCGCGGCGCGTCTCCCGAAGATCTTCATTCCGACCCCCATGTTCTTGCTCCAAGTCTAAGATAGAAATCTCACTTCACTGGCATAGCGAATGAAGCACTGCATCCGATCGTACACCAACACGACTTCTTGATTCATCTTCTCTCGACTCTCGTACACTCAATACTCCCCTATCCTTGGCACAGCCTACACGATGTCGGACAAAAAGACTTATTTAATCAGCTCTCGGAGGGAAGGGGAATCGGAACCAGATACGCCAAGGGAACGCGTGGTCATCGAAGTCCCCGCAGACCCTACTATCCAGCCATTCACCTTCGACGATAACAGCCCACATATCTTTCCCGAAAAAGACGCTTCTCGCGAACACGCTTTACTGGCCGGAATCATGCCCTTTCTTAAGATCGACCAGAAGGATATGGTAGAAGAGTATACCGCCCTCTATCAGAAATGCTTGAATGGGACTTCACCGGACCAAGGCCCGCGTCTCATCGACGCTACGTTCGTCTTGATGACGGAGCAACTCAGGCTTGCGCTTCAACCGACCAGAAACCTAGTGGATCGGAAAATCCGAGAGGGTCTAGTGACAGGCGGACTCATCGATGTGTACTTCGACATCGTCATGCGAGAGGGGTTTCTTCTTGAGCACGCAGTACGTACACTATTCTTCGCTGACTACGTTCGCACGCTGATACGAGTCATCGTAGGCGATAGTCGAGGCTATATTCGATACTTTGGCGGACCTATGTCTATACGGAAGAGAGAACGTGCTCACGGCGGATGCGCTCCTCCGTCGCGGCCCGCAATTCTGGGAGTACGTCTGGAATCATAAGGCGCAGCTTCGGTTACAGTCCGAGACCGAACTCCAGGTAATCCCCATGGTCATTGCGTATCACTCGACGCATAGGCTCAGGTACGTCTGTGACCCACTGTATGCATGTGAATTTGATCGTATCTGAACTCCGGCACAGACATGGCGGGAACTCTCAATCCAATCCTCGCCCTGACACCTTCCTGCCTCAAGTTGCCATATATCTCTTTACGCACGCTCAAGTACGCAACGGCATGATCCAGTGTATTCTGCGTCCGATGCTCTTTATGGCCAAGTACGGTCATGGCAACATCCGCGTTCCCATCCCCGAGCGCGAAGAATTCGTCCAACAGGCTATCATCGACGGCGCTGGACCTGACGCTTTTCTCTCACGCATGGAGTCCGAGCTTAAGCATCCGCCAGTGCTGGGTGGAGACTTCTTTAGCTCTATCGGGACGCTCATTCATATCTCATGTTCGCCTACGATGCTGCCCTATTTGGAGGGTTATGATCCTGTGCACCTTCTAGTCAGCACGTTCGACAGAACGTATACTCAAGGCTCGGTCTTGAAGACATCCGTTCTCGAACAGATATTCGTCGCTATCCATGTGCACTTCAGGTTCGTCGACCTCGTCTTCTGGGAACTTGTACCGCTCCTAATCGTAGTGATGTAATAGGGTTTACATGGACGACTTTCTGAATGAGATGATTGACTCTAAACACTGCACCGTGACGATCCGCGGGGACGATGCAGTGAAACTTATGGCGCTCTCGATATACATCTTACTTTCGACAAAGGACAAGAGTCTAGTCACCGGTATGTCACTCGTGGACCCCACGCCCATACCCTTCACGCCTTACTGATACGCACGAAATAGATATACGCAACAACTTACTCAAAGAGATCCGCGAATGGAGCGCAACTGCAATCAACATCGAAAGCAAGGCTTGCAAGTACACAGGCGCGCCGGCAGTGCTCTCTTCTATGCGCAGCGGTGCGCGGGAGGACTGGTGGCCAAGCCTCAGGATGCTTCAAGACGCGCCTTATCGCGAGGGTCTGGGTGCAAAGGGGCACGCGACGCTTCTTCGGGCGTGGACTGACTTTGGTCGCTTGCTCGGACTTGAGGAGGATAAGGAAAAGGCGCGACATGAGAAGGAGGCTCGCACTCACTGCTCGTGGCGCTCATGCGTGTACTTCAAGACGCTTGCTCCGCATGAGCTCAAGACGTGCGCTGGGTGTTCAGAGGTGAGGTACTGTGGAAGGGAGTGTCAGAAAAGGTGCGTATCATCTCACATTAAGTGTTGATGCAGTCAAATCCTGATGAGCTTGGTAGTGACTGGACGAGGGGCGGACACAAGAAGCGCTGTAAACGGTTGAAATAAGCACCCATCTGTGATTGAGCAACGCGTGCAGGCTTCTGTACAATAACTTATACGTTAACGATATTTCTCGCCGCAGTCGCCTGCCCTGAGTTTTCGCGAGACTTTCTCAAGAGCCACATAAGCCTCAGTGCGCCGGAGCTCTCAATCGACAGCTTGTCATGAGCTCGCATGCGATATCATGACGTTGCACGCAGCAAAGGACGGACGCATCGCGATCAAAAGGGCTACTATGTCTGCAGACGATGCTTTACATGATATGTCAAAGGAGCTAACACTCATTTCAGTCGCCTGCCACAACGTGCCTTATGCCCACCCTTGGACCAATCACTAAGGAGCATGAGTAACGAACTTGTGCGTGTAAATATGTAAGCTGGACATACTGCTTCTGACAAACGCGTCCGCAGTACCTGACTTCGCCACACCCCTTGCACGACAACAGCACAGTATCGGCAGCTTTTTTGTGATACTGGCAGTCACGCCATGCGCACCGACCGAGCGTCGCCTTTTCATGTCGCGCCTGCTCCTTGGAAGCATCTAGACCCAACGCTCTGCCAAATGATGCCCAGGTGTCGGTAAGCCGCGCCATCTGCGGTATATTCTTGTGTCCATTAAGATACTTCGTGTTTTGCGCTCCGCGCAGACTTGGCCACCAGACCGCGCGCGCACGAGACCTCATGCTCTCGCGGAAAACCCGCTCGTGGCGAGGGCGTCTTTCCTGTGCTTCTTCTAGTGCTTGGCGCTCTACGTAGAATCTGCTCCAGTCGTTCATAAATCTGCTCAAAGTGACGCATAATAGAGCGTCTGGAGGGTATGTTGTCAGCCAAAGACGGCTATACTGTGAGCTTGCAGGCCACTACACACCCGTGTCGTTAAACCCGGTGCCACCTTTCTCAGCCAGTAGCCCAACACCATTGGCAAATATATCGAGTACATCCTCGCCGCGGAGACCTACCGATTGAGGAGGAAGGCTAGCAGACGCAAGTTGATCTCGTGCACTAGAGGCGTAAGAGCTGCCGCAGTATAGTAAGCAACGTGCTTCTGGACATATGTACATGAAGACCTTACTCAAGGAAAGCCATCACGACGGAGAAGCAAGAAGTCTTCTCCTGAACAGTTCCCGGTCCGTGGTGTATTCTGTTCATCGCAGCTGAGGCTTCACGCACAAGTGAGTGCCTCCCGATGGCAGGCAATATATCGGGGAAGTGTACGATGCTCATATAAATCGAAGTGAAGGTGATGAGCGTTCCGGGGACTTTGATGCGGGCGAATTCTCGGTTTATGCGCAAGACCGCCGCCTCAGCGCTAACTCCGGATGGAGACATGATGACCTCACGGTAAAGGTCGTTGGTGCATTTATGCCCTAAGGTGAGCAAGCAGGAGACGGAGAGCGCTATGACGTTGACCGGGCTGCTGTCTCCATACACCATCCATGCATGTAATCCAACATGCGGCATGTATGTATCTGGAGGCGGATCCTTGCAATGGCTACATGTGCGCTCGTGAGAATAGGTAAAAGTTAGTTGGCATGTGAGAAGCTTACTGCGTGTAGTAAAGTGATCCATATGCAGACAGAAGACGCACTATCTCCTCAGGAGAGTTGGCTGCAATATCCTGCTGTGTGCGAAGAGAGCTAAAGCTTCCGCGCGACCTGTTCTCCCAGACACTTCGCCACAGTGCTGTCGCGCGCGAGAGCAGTACGCTTGTGGTATCTGGATCATTGCAACGTGTCGCATACTGAACTATGGTGGATGTGCTGTCGAGAAGAGCATAGCGCAGGATCTGACGCCGTCCAATGATCAGTACTCCATTCACGACCTCTCCCTGTCAAAATGAGCAACGTACGGCGTCTCTCTGCCAGAATCCGGCCCTTGTGATAATGTCCAAGCAGATATTCGTCACGTCGGCTCCTATAAACTTCCGCCAGCCATCTTCCTCCACAAGGTCATCGCATTGCCACAGGGCAACATTAAGCCTATCAGCCCAGCGGGACAGCTCTTCGTTCCTCTCTCCAGCGGGGGATCCATCGTGAAGCTTGCGCAACTTCTCCACTGCGGCTACAGGGTTTCTCATAATAGGCGCGCTGTAGTCATCGATCCGGTGCTGCTGTGTCGCCTGCCCGACCCGCATTGGCGGCCCGTTATGCCGGTTCAGATGTGACATGGTTATGGACGTGATTGACGGAACACTGCGATTGCTGACAGGATCGAGCCACTCGGAAAGGGCAGTGATTCGGTCCTGGCACTCTGAGCTGTGAGCTGGCGAGGGAGTCACGGCGCAATGGAGGTCAGAAGCAAGGCGCAACTTTGCGTACATTTCCAACGTAGCACGTGTGTTCATTGCTCGGATGTCACCGCGAGCCGTACAAGGACATTCAGTAGCCGAAGACGACAGTAATTCTTCCTATGTCCTAGTTCTAGCGCCCGAGAATGTTCCCGAAAAGGCAGACCACACACTCATTTCAGTCTCCTGCACTGAGCCTTGTGTCCACCCTTCGACCAATCACTGTCAAACGTGAGCATACCATTCCTGCACATACGCTCACGAGGACTCAAAGTACCTTTTCTGGCATTGCCTTCCACAGTACCGAACCTCACCGCACCCCTTACATGCAGAAAGTGTGATCTCCGCTGGTTTCTCCCGATGATAGCTGCACTCGCGCCATGCGCACCGGCTCCGCGCCTCCTTCTCATGCCGTATTCGCTCTTCTTTGGCACTCAGCCCGAGCGCTTTACCAAAGTTGACCCACGCATCCTTAAGCGCAGCCAGCTCTGGTTTGGCACCAGCGCCAGCGCGGAGTTCTCTGATCTGCAACCGGTTAAGACTGGGCCACCAGTATGCGCGGGCCTGAGTACGTATGCCGGCCATGAAGAATTGGGCGAGAAGCGCGTTGGCGTTGGCTTGTTTGTTGTTGTGGCCTTCGGCGTAGAAGTCGCGCCAGTCGTTCACGAAAGAGCTTATTTTCTCGCACAGTACGACATCTATAGCAACACAAATGTCAATGACTATGGTAATAACCGACTCGGACTATCCAGATATAAAAAGTGATTAGTGGTATCGACTTACCAGTGTCATGATCAAGCCCAGTTCCGCTGTCTGCACCGAGAAGATCGATACCGTAAGAGAGAATGTTCATGAGATGTTCGCCTCTGAAGGACACCGGGTGGGAAGTGGACTGTCCCGAGAGGATGTACTGCCCGATCGTAGTATACGAGCTACAGACCCGGGTCAGCGAGCTTGATCAGCACTCTTAGCAACTAACGTCCCTCACTTCAGAAAGCCTAATACAATGGTATACGCGGACGTCTTTTCGGCTGCCGTCCCTGGACTGTCGCGGAATCTATCGACCATAAACGACACTTCAGCCATGAGTGCGTGCTTCCCAAAGTAACGTAGCGGTTCGAGGAAAGAAGCGAGAGGTAGGAGAAGTGCGTTGGATTGGTTTAACATCGCGGCGGTTTGCGTGCCCTGGAACTCGCGCTTCAAGCGTAGGACAACGCCTTCGGCGCCGACTCCGGAAGGAGATAGCAGAATGTCGCTGAAGAGCCTTTCTTTGGGGTCGCCACTGCAGTTTATTACGCAAGCGTAGGCTTTGTTGACAGTGTTCACGGGTCCGTTCTGATCGTAGATCATCCAGGCGTGTATAGCGACGTGTGGCATATAGGTCTCCAGAGGTGGTGCAACTTCATGACTAGGGAGTGGGTCAAAACAGGCAAGCAGAGCATACGAATGAACGCGCACTGCAAGTAATAAAGCGTGGCATAGTCGTCTATGAGCTCCACTAACGGCTCAGGGTAATTGTCATCGCGATCCATGTATGTTCGCAAAGACTTGAACTGATGTCGGTGCTCCCAGATATTGCGCCAGAGTTGAGGTGCACGGGCTAGCAAGACCCTTCCCGTTTCTTTGTCCTTCGCATCCACAGCGTATCTTACGATGCCGGTCATACCTTCAATCACCGGACAGACGAAGTACTGTATGGATGGTCAGATCTCGATGAACCATTCCACAAACTAGGTGAAAGATGTACCCAGTCCCTCGGCCAGAAGTCCTCTCGCAAGATGATGTCAAAATATACGCTCAGCACATCGGCTGCGATGAGTTTACGCCAAATGTATTCTCCCAGAACTTGCACCAGTCCAGGAACTACGCATCCCATCTTGTCGGTCCAGGCATAGAACTCCACATTTTCCGCACCGATGGGTGTATCACGATGCAGACGCCTCAGTTTTGCTACTGCGCCAGCGGGATCATCGTGAACAGGCTTAACGTAAGCTTTGAACTGATGTTCGGCCTTTCGCATAGGCTGGAAGGGCCCGAGATCTCTGCCCAGATTCGCCGTCGACATGTTAAGCGCAAAGCCGATTCCCACAGCAAAAGCGGCACGGGGATGAGGCTCAAGCCAAATGGCCCAGTATTGCGACGTTTATCTGAGCACGAAAGCAATAGATAGCAAGGTAATGTATGCGAAAACAAGGTGGGTACAGCTTTAAGAGGATGGTGATGGTTGAGAGCAAGCTGCGCACCGGCCCGAAGTGCCTGCCCTTCGTTACACGCGTTGACTTTCGGCCATTGCCGTGCACTCTCGCACCCAGCGTAAACCTTGCTAACTTGGGACATTCGTGTATCTAGTCTGTAATGTACATCTTGCGAGCAGCGCTGGATGCTGGTATACTTAGGTATGATGCTATTCCGATGCGAGTTCTTATACCTCTCAGTCCTCAGGTATAAGCTCAGGCTCAGGCTGCACTTTGCCCAGTGGCGTCTTGGCCATGACACTGATGACCTCGTACAGAACCTGGAGAATCGTCAGCGCCAGCTAGAAAGCGTAACTAGAAAGCTCGTACGTCTGCAGCAGCCATGGTCGTGAGCTCAGCGTTCGTGTCGTACGCGGGCGCGACCTCGACTATGTCCGCGGAGACGATCTTAAGTCCGTCCAGCCCGCGCAAGATGGTACGCAGCTCGCGCGTCGACCAGCCACCAGTCTCTGGAGTTCCAGTCGCAGGCGCAAATGCAGGGTCGATCGAGTCGATCTGGATAGCATAGTCAGCACTCTGGGCGCGCAAATGTAGGAAGACGGGAACGTACGTCAATCGAGAGATAAACTGGGTTGTCGCCAACAGTGTCCTTTATCTTCTTGATGATACCTTCGACACCTGCGTTCAAGATCAGTATTGAGCTCAACAGAGCTATGCAACTGTTGGCGCACCGAGCGTGTCAATTTCGCGAGCCTCGATCCGTTGGAAGCCCGATACATCGTCATTCTCGTAGTCCGCGGGGCCGGAGAGCGTCGTGCGAATCGCGCCGTGCTATGAAAGAACAACGTTGGTAAACGAATCTTGGAGAACCGCAGCAGCTCCACGAGAAGTGGTAGACGCAATACTTACGATAGAGCTACCGTTCTTGATTAACCCTTCCTTGCTCGCCCAGTAGAAGTACGTGCCGTGGTTGATTGCGGCCTGATCGCTAGGCGCGCCACCGAATACGCTCGGTTTCCATGTATCCAGATGCGAGTCGAAGTGTATGACGGATATAGGACCGTACGCGGAGGATATCGAGCGCAAGAGGGGAAGTACGATGGTATGGTCTCCGCCTAAAGTGACGATCCGCGGATGACTCTTGCCGTCTATGGACAGCGGTACGAGCGGCTTGCCAGTCTCCGTGTCGTTTCCCAGCGCAGAGAAGGGTATGCGGTGTAAAAGGGTCTTGTGACCATCTTCAATCTGCTTGATCGCGTATGCGTTGTCGTAGGGCGTCACAGGTATATCGCCACAATCCACGAGGCGCAGTCCTGAGAGGAACGGGTTCACGGCGAGAGGGACGTTGTATCCGCCATAGAGCGTGAGCCGACGAGAGCCTGCTCGGATCCCAGATGGGCCAAAACGTGCTCCAGGCCGGTAAGAAGTGCCCGTATCCTGATGAGTGTGAGTATGCCATACAGATGGCCTGTACGGTCTGGACGTACGAAGGGTGCTCCGAGAAAGGCAATGTCGAATGGGACGTCGCTCTCCTTTCCCAAACACTTCACCCAAGGAAGCTTGGCGAAGGTCGTGATCCCGGAGAAGACAGAGTCGGCCGTCACTGGGACGATGTCAGCCTCATTCAGTGCGCGCTATTGATCACACCACGTACCGTCGTTATCGCCCGGCAAGAGCTTCGCTTGATAGGGGAATCGGACGTAGTCCATGGGGACCTGGTCGTGATCGGGACCATCATGAGCGGAGCAGAGAGAGACCGCGAGAGTAGCAAGGGCAAGTAGGGAAAGATGGACCATCTTAGCGAAGGTCGAAACCGTCGAGGAGTCGGCCTTATAGCCTGAACGTAGCCTCTGCGTTCGTCATGCTTCCGGTCACTCTTCTTATCCTCTCGTAAGGTCTGGCCACGAGGGGATAGAAGAAGGTCGATAACGAGACCGTGCGCCTGAAGGAGACATGGGCGAGTAGGCCAGCGTGTGCAGAAGCGCGGTGTACGGCGCTCATCGTACCACCGATGTACAAGACTTGCTCTTGTTGCGCCACCATTCCGTGACGGATTACGACACGTAGGGTGCACAGATCGATGTGCTCCCACCTTCGAGGGAGCGAGTGGTGGTCCAGATAGAAACTGTCAGCGGGAACGAGGCAGACTGTCTGCCTTGAGGACCCCTCCTGACTGCAGTTCTGGCACGGCTTTAGATTAGTTCGGCATTGATGATACACGTTATTGGACACCGACAAAGCCGAGAGCAATTTCTATCTCCTCAAGAGACTCCAAGCTCCGCGCAAGATACAAAAAAATAGTAACTTCGCGTGCCAAATCCTGCACTTGAAGTAGGAACGCCAAGATCGCCATCTAGATAGGAAGCGGTCGCATGGAGCGCGGTATCCCACGACCAGCGCGTTCACTGGCTCGCAAAGCCCACGAATAAGCGGGGTTCGACAAGCAGATAGCATGGGAGATTCTGAGAGTTTGAACGTACGCCGCAGTATAGCCGGGAGAAGCGTCGAGCAAGGAGTGGGCTCTCGGGCTCCCGTCAGAGATGTAGATGTTGCGAAGACGTCCTCAGATGCATGGCGAGATCGTATAGAGTTGACATAAACACCATTTGGAGCATCGAGAAGCGCGCCGCCACAGTTCAGCCGGCCCGGAAAAGACTCTGGAAGGCCGATAGATACACGTGTGTGTGCGAGAGAAAAGTGATGGTGGCAATATATGGAACAGCGTTGCAGAGACGTAGATGGAACAAAGCGTGCAGAGCAGTGCGGGGATGTACATATATGCAATATAAGATAACGGCAGCAGCGCATCCTAAACTAGCAAACAAAATGATCAATATCCCCGCACATAAAGCGATTAACGATATCATACCTCGACTGCCAGTAATGAACAGCCAATACGCCGTGCTGAAGCAGGAGACAGCCGCCAGAGCGCAAAACAAGAGTAATATGGATATACGCCGATCATATTTCAGCGACTTTTGGGCTGTCACGCTCGGCCTCGACTCGGTGCGCAGCTTCGTCCGTCCACGCAAGCGAATCTGCTCTAGTGGTGCACTGCGGCCATGTATTCGGTAGCCTCCCTTCTCAATGGCTACGGAGGGAGACGCCGTGGCTCGCTCACGCAGGAACATGAGCGAGTGATGGGACCGATGTCGTGGCCGTTCGGGAAGAAAAGCGCGTCAACACCCAGTCAACGGATGCGTGCGCACCTTGCTTCGCGCCACCACCTTCACCTTCGACTCGTTTGCTCTGTACCTCCCGCATCATGTCGGATGTACGTGTTCAGTGGGTACAACGTTGAATAATACTGAAACGTGGCTATAGAGCGCCAAAGTTACCTTACACTTCTGTCACGAATGCAACAACTTGCTTTACCCCAAAGCCGACCCCGATCGCCGTACTATGGTCTACGCCTGTCGTATTTGCGAGTACAATGCGATCGTCGATAACGCACTTGTATACCGAAACGATTTGCTGACCGTAACAAAGTGCGTTGATGTACAATTTGTCTTTGACTCTTGCTGACATACGTTCAGGGAGCAAGTCGGAGTGGTAGTGGACTTGGGTGCGGACACCACCCTGGTGCGTCAATATTCATGTTGACTTGTATTGCATTTCTGACTACTATGACAGGCTCACTCAGTCATTCCCTGCCCGAAATGCTTGAACGAGGAGTACGTCTTGGTCTGTAACAAACGCTTCCAATTGCTGACACACCTTCCAGTGCGGTCTTCTTCCAGGATCAATCCAAACGAAAGGAGACGCGCATGATCTTGTTCTTCGTTTGTACGAGGTGCAACCACCATTTCGTCGACCCCAGCCTGTCTGCCAACGGCGCAATGCCTGAAGGAGTGGAGACATAGAGCACGGTTGGGGGTTCCATGCGATGGACATAGTACGGTGAGTTGCGTACTTACCTACATGAAAGCGTATCTAACATTGCGCAGCGCCTCGTATGCCTCTATCAGCTCCGGTCGCAGACCGCAACACCCCAGGATATCGAGCTCAGCTTGTTAACTCCCTCTGTGCTGACCCATTACGCACTTGCGCATGGGATCCACGCCTTTACATCTGCTCATATGCGGACCAAAATCAAGCCTTGGCCCTGCTCACACGGACTTTATGATTACAACGTAGTAGATTCAGGGCGTAGGTAAATGTAATATTGTTCTAGAATACCATATGCTACTCGTAATCACGTACAGGTGTGGTCAACGAAGCGCGACGGTAACATAGGTACAAGCAGGCGAGAGATATCAGACGTTCGAGATCGGCGGCTCATACTTACAGTCCATGTGCATGCGCCCCGCGCACGGCGGGGTAAAGTGCAACTTGCTTCCGCCGTTCATCTCGCCTCGCCCCGGGCCCTGTTGTTAGCGACTAACGATGAGTGAAGGATCCAAAGCAACGAAGCGTGCCAGGCTGGACGAACAGGATGCTGCTCGTACGCTCCACTGCGACGACCTCTTCTTCTCGGACGGAAACATCATCTTGCGCGCATACTCGGCAAACAACCATACTTACACGTTCTTCCGAGTTCACAAGTCGCTTCTGGGCATGAACTCCGTCTTCTTCCGTGACCTGTTCGGTGGCGATTCGTCCTCTGTGTTCGACGCCTCTTCCGAGCAGTACGAAGGCTTGCCAGTCATGGATATGCAAGACGATCCGAAGGACCTTGAGGACTTTCTTCGCGCGCTATACATCCCCGGGTACGCTAAACGACTGAACAGCGACAGCCCATACTAACCGCAGTGCGAGCAGATTCATGCGTCGCCATCTAGACACTAAAGCGCGGATGTACGACTTCCCCAAGATGTACAATGGCGTTATGCGAATGGTGAAGAAGTTCGACGCACCACAGTTATATGACGTGTTTTCGTCCGAACTACGTGCAGCCTGGCCGCCAGACTTGCGCGAAGCCGAAGCGCGCTGGAAGCTACATGATGCACGCTGGGAAAACTGTCCAGGTGATTGGCTGGAAAGGAGGTTACGAAGTCATCCGAATGCCGGTGAGTATGCGTCGCTTTAGGCGGATCCAGTCGGGTATTCAGCTTCTATCTAGGCTACGGGCTGCGTATGGCAGTTGATTATCATATACCGGACGTTCTGCCCCCTCTCTTCTACGAGCTAGCGCTCAGCTTCGGTGTCGGGAACATCGTAGACGGCAGAGAGACCTGCTGTGGCGATCTCACCGCACTCAATTCCAACGAGCTGCGTACCCTCCTTCTCGGCAGCGCTGCTCTGCGCACGCACATATCCAGCTCCTTCCCTCCCGATGTCGCCGAGGCTCGCGATCTCAATGTGGATCTTGACAATTGCTCCGCTACGCCTTCTTGCAGCGAAGTCGACTTGAAGGCATTCTGGCGGGACCTCAGCGAGCATATGCGCGACGGAGACGATCCGTGGACTGTATTGCAGGACCATGGCATGTTCGAAGATTATAGTCTGTGCACCCATTGCAGGGACGCCGTCGAAACACATCTGCGAGACTATAGGGAGGATCTATGGCCACGGCTCCCGGAGATATTCCAACTGGTAAGCCACTGCATACTACGTCTCGCAACTCAAAAACAGTAACTAACTAATGACTCCTCGGCAGGGAGAGTATGACGTGTCCGCCAACTGGCCCCAGTCCCCCAATGCAGCGAATGATGCCGGTTCTGCCGTCTCAGCTTCTTCCCTATATGGTATAACCTTTATTTGAATGTTGTCCTTACCTTTGAGCACGAATCTGCTTTACAGACAGGCGTAAAGCCTGATGCATGATGCGCGCAGATATAAAACATCTTGGTCGGGAAGATGTGCGCTTGCTTGTTTCCTCCGGTTCTGATGTCCAGGCACGCTTGTGAGCCTCATGGCAGACGCGCGTCTATCATTGTGTGAGGCTACGATACAGCCTCTGATGTATGATGTCCCCTTCATAACGCCCTCAACCCTTCCTCGGATTGCATTTCCGGCCAGGTCGGAGATCAACGCGCCGTATGCTGTCGATCTCTTTTGTCAACTTCCCTGGCAAAGGGATACTATCCCCTTTCATACCGACGAATCGAGGCGCGGTTGCTGTTGTGATTCGTCTGAACTAGGTTGGTTGCGACCTTCCATGCCACAGCATCAGCTCAAACAGACATCGACGTGTGTAGAAGCGCAGCTTCTTTCTCCGGACTTAGTACGGAAATGGTTCTATTTGAATGAGGAAGTTCGCCGCGCTTGATATAAAGGCGGCTCATGCTATGTGGCATCTGCACCTCTTTTTGCGCCCACCGTCATCACCCTTGAACATGGAGTTCCTCTCGCCCATTACTAACAAATATATCAAAGCCCAGTCCGTCGAGGAGGTATTATGGCAATACACGGGGTTAGTCTACTCGTTGGTTGAAACGGTTTCTCGTACTTATTGTCGTCTGTACAGGATAGCTGACGCGGAGTCCGCCGCGGCGAAAGGGTAGGTGTTTGTTACTCGCACTGTCTTTTGATGGAGATGAACATTTCAGCAGCGAGATGCCCACGCCTGAGAGACTGGAGAGGTGCGTGCCACCACAGGCGTCACATACGCGCATATATCATACTGACCGATCTTACACTCTGCAGGGCACCCCGCTCTCCGCTTCATGCCCTCGTCATAGGCATCGATCACTTCAAGTCGGAACGGATCAACAACCTACGGGGCTGCGTGGCCGACGCGGACGCCATCGATGACTATTTGCGTACGGATCTCCATGTCCCGAGCGGCCAGATTGTGAACTTGCGCAACGAGCAAGCGACGCGGGTTGCCATTCTCCGTGAGCTGAACGCTCTTCGGACGTGGAGCAGCATACGCAAGGACGACCCGATCCTCATCTTCTTTGCCGGGCACGGCTCGCGCGCGTATGTAGCCCCTTGCTATTTCCCTCGACGAGAAGACGGTCTCTTAGGCTAGTTTAGGGACACTCCGATCGGCTGGTCTGCTGGAAGTGAAAAGATCTCCTTGATCGTGCCGCATGATTGCCTCGTCGAAGAGAATGGGCAGACCATCCAGCCTATCCCAGATCGGTACGTACTGGGCAGGTTCACGTTAAGTACTTAGCTGAACGGCGCCGTCTACAGTACCATCGGTGCGCTACTACACGCTCTTGCAGAAAGCAATGACGGCGATCTGACCGGTAAGGGCGACAACATCGTGAGACACACTTTCTACGGGCGCTGAGTGTATACTGATGTTTTCACGTAGACTGTCATCCTTGACTGCTGTCACTCGGGCTCAGGGACACGAGTATCTGAATTCACGGCCGAGCGTCTTGAACGTGGTTTCGTCATGGAGGAGCCGATTCCCGCAAGTCTCGACGAAGACCTTTGGAGCGGTGTACCTGATGAGCGCGCTATCGCGGTCGCTGCAGGCTTCGCAAAGGCCGGATCGAGGTCGCATGTTCTCCTCGCTGCGTGCCGCGAGATCCAGGTTGCCCACGAAGAAAATGGCCGAGGCGCATTCACTCGGGCCCTCCTCAATACCTTGCGTGGCGTTGCGACGGACAAGGTTACTTATCAGGACGTCATGGAGCGTCTTCCTGACATCTCGGAGTAAGTCATCGCAAACTCTTCTGCGCGAACACATGACTGACATATTCGTAGTCAAACACCCCAGTGCGAGGGCCGGAACGTTGACCGCATCCTCTTCAACGCGCTCTCGCCGAGCAAAGAACGCGTCATCTACCCGATCGTACACCAGGAGGGCAAGCTTATCCTGAAAGCTGGCTCCATTCACGGCGTCACCATGAGCGCAAAGTTCTCTATCTACGCGTCTCGAGACTTCACCACTAGCGACACACCATTGGCCCTCGTGGAAGCTACGGCAATCAACCCTTTCAAGTCTGAACTGACGCTCCTGCCCGCTCAGGACGACGATGTACCGATGCTACCGACCGACGTTAACTGCTACGCCTTCCAGACATCTATGGGAAAGGCCGAAGCCATCCGCATTCACATCCCTCTGACCAACGATCTCCTCCCCGCTATGATGGCCCTCGCAAGGGAGCTCGAGATGCAGCAAACCAGTAGCCAGGCGATCCTGCTCAGCGACGAGAAGAGCGCGGACATCGGCATTCGTGTGCGTGAAGACGGGACGATCGAGTTCGTTATACTCGATCCCTTGATCACTGCATACGGCATACGCTCGCTCTATCCGGCTGTGAAGCCCGATGCGCGCTTCATACACCCCATCCTGCGCGGCGCCTCGCACTTCTTTTGGCATCTGCGCCGCTCGCCGGAGAAGAACATGCTACGTAACAAGGTTGACGTCGAAGTCAGCGAGTTGGTCGAGGACATAGACGCCGAGCTCGATGAATACCTGTGTTCTCCCTTGAAGCGTACCGGCGATAACCTCTTTCGCGGTGGCGCTGTAGACGTCGTGGCAGACTCTAAGAGAACATATGGCGTCGCCATTCAGAACAAGACCGCTGTGCCGATGCACGTCTGGGCCTTTTATTTCGATTGCAGCGACCTCTCTATCTGTACGTGCATGCTTACTATTAACCTCTGACGTAACACGTCTAACACTGCAACAGTCGAGTATTACCGCCCTGCAGCGGTCGGTCCTGACGCTGAGCCCATGCTCCCAGCACATGGTACTCTATCGATTGGATGGGGCGCCGCAGGAGGGAGGCCGTTCACGTACTTCCTGCGTGACAGGCAAGATCAGGATGTCGGCTTTATCAAGCTCTTCATCTCAACGGAGTTCGTGGATCTCTCCAGCATTCCACAACGCAGTCCTTTCATGACCGATCGTGCCGCTGGACCGAGAGGTCCAAGCCCTCCCGCGATATGGGATACGGTCACTATCGCTGTTGTGCAGCGTAAGGCGGGATTACGCCTGCCAGCGCCTAGCGCCTGATGCATGACGAGTTAAGTATTCTAGTACAATGCTTCTAGTGCTTCATCTGGTGTTGAGCGGATGGGACAGCGGTCTCGTGTTGAACTTTACATGAATTTGTATCTGTTTGTATTGGTATGCCTTATTGTACGGATGTCTAGTATAGTAGCAGTTTTTTTTTCCCGAAACCGTTAACAGTGTGATCGCAGCATGGCATTGTAGACATATCAAGATTCGGTTGACTGGTACAAAAAGCGGACGTTATCGACGATGTACAAGTCAGCCTTACAAGATGGTTCCACCGCCTGTGGCGGCGGACAACATGGCGGCAGGCGGCAGCTCAAACCCGAACCGCTTCGCCATCTCCAACATCTCCTTGCTCACGCGCGGGAAACAAAACACTTCGTCGGTGCCTGTACACTGCTCGAGCGCAACGACCTGGTCCTCGGTGATGTCGCAATTGACGAACGAGAAAGATACGCGGGGGAAACCTGAGTCCTGGCGACTGTCGAGCGCTTCGACGATCTGATCGACGTCCACGTCTGCCAGGCCATGGGCATCGCGCAGAAGAACCTTGCGTAGCGTGGGTAGGATCTCCCACTTGTCGGATAGCGCGGATAGAAGGGCACACCCTGCGTCGTCGCGCACATGTATCTCTTCTAGAAAGGGTAGGCGGTCGACGATAGTACTCCAGCAACCCGGATGGTGCAAGAACTCCAAGTCGTGACGCATCGCGACTTGCCGCACGGCGCGGTAACAGGGACCCCAGCACAACATGCGCGCGAGTAGTGCGTCGTACTCCTCGATCTGGTCCGAGAGGTAGCAGAACCCAAGCATGAACTTCTCCGGGTTGCTGGGGTGTGAGGGCTCCTCGAAAACGGCACTGTATCCCGAATCATTATCTCCCGCGAACTCCGTCAGCGTAAGCTTAGTGAAGTTCTCTTCGCCCATTACAGCCGTTAGACGAGCTCCGAGCGTCTCGTCAAGTCGAACCAGGGCTGCATCGATCGAGGGTCGATGTGAGATGTTCTCGAAGTTGCCGTGGATGAGAATAGACGCAGACGGCGGTATATCGAGGCGAGTGAGTATGTCGAGAGGGATCATGATCTCGTCTTGAAGCTCGAGCGTCTTCAAATTGGGGAGTTGTACTGATCGCGGCTCCGTCTCTATCGGATCGTCCTCGTGTATTTGTATCATCACCTCTTCCTGAATGGTCCAGGAGAAATGCTCAAGGGAGGGTATTTCGGCCAGCGTGCGCATCATAGAGTCGATGGTAGCCCAGACAGAACAGTAATGCAAGCGTAGTGTTGTAAGCTGAGAGTGAAAAATGGGGCAGTCCAGAAGAATAGTGGTATCTCGAATATCAACGACTCGTAGTTGCTCGGGGCATGCCCCAGTGAACAGCTCGCCGTCCAAATCCTCCGAGTCGTCGGCCCCATAGCTCCTGCCACCGTACTCAAGCTTTACCAGCGCCGACGCGGGCTTCGAGCGAAGCAACACTGAGACTTCTGACTGTATATCTTGCTCCACCGTGAGGTTCAGGCTACGTATGCGCGGTAATTCCTCGAGCGTGAGTCGCACAGCGTGCTTGTAGTTCTCCGGATTCTTGACATGGAAGGCAAATATCATCACGTCAAGCGGGGTGTTCTGCGAGTACTGGAGCGCGCGCTGCGTCCAGTTCAACCCCCGTGCCATGGGCATGTGGCTCCACAGCTGCGGTGTTTGCTCAGCAACGGTACGCCACCATCGACACACTTGAGTGAGCGCAATAGGCGAGGCATATGGAATCCGTTCGTGGGGAGGTTGGTCGGCAAGGAGTACGAAGATGCGGGCGAGGAGCTCGAAAGGGAGACGATACACCGGAGACGCGCCCGGTTCATAGGTCGCGCGCTGAGGCTGTTGTTGCAACGAGACAAACATGTCAAAAAGATCGCGATGCCTTCGTAGAACGTCCGTTGCCTTTTGCTCCTCCGAGTCCTTCAGGTCGGGATGGATGGCGCCTGCTTGGACCAGGAGCACAGAGTGCATTGCAGTGTGTACATCCAGCAACTCCGTGTTCTTTGACCGTTTCGATTCTGGTAGCATACTGTTGGCACGCTGAATACTATTCAGGCTGAGTCCCGCAAATGAAATTGTGCCATACGCACCATGAGCATGCGAAGCAGCGAGGTCTTGTCACCGGTATCCGGCGAGTCGGCCAGCGAATTCTCAGGTGCAGAACCGGTTTCTTGAGCGACAACAATGTTTGTCGACATAGTGGGCCAGCACAGCGCGTATTGAGGAGTCCAGTCGACAGGTGAGGTATAAAGGGCAGACTCCTAGTGGTAGACTCGAGCAACTAAGGCTCGGACAAAACGGCGCGACTTTGTGGCGTGCGACTGGCTGCTTGACACCATCAACACGAGGCATCACCTTGTATCGATCTTCCATGAGCGCATCCTCACTCGACTCGCCTACAGCAAAGTTTCAATACCAGGATTGAAAGATTTGAAGTATCAGTAGCCCTTGCAGGTCACCAATGGCTTACACGGATCGACGCAAACAAGCCGGCGCGGCGTCGTGTCATAAACTTCTACCAGTACCTACTACTATGTATGTCTTTCATAACCTCCTTCGCGGAGCGTATTGGTCACCACTACTACGCTCGTACAACCTGAATAAGTAAAGTGGCGTAACGCAGGCGGCTACCACAAACAAAGTCACGCTCAGCCACCTTCGAGAAAAACGAATGCTGTATAATATATTCCTTAGGCTATGTTGCCACGCTGAAGCCCCCTGTATGCAGTACAAAAGAACGCGTAGCGGTGAGAACCACGGTGGCAAGGAGACCGTCAGCTATCTTCCTAATACGTATACTCTCTTGTTCTTTACAAAGTCGTGTGAGTTCGTAGTACAACGGATGATCAGCGAGAAGCCAACGTTATTGTTGATGCCGTTTGTGGACCATTGCCTTGTATTGGCATGTACGGTGGCTCAATCACTGGAGTGCTGGGATCGTATAAAGACTTTTGTGCCATCCTCCGCCTTGGAGCACGACTACCACAACCTACTACCACCAGGCCCGTCACTTACCCATTCCAGTCATTTCATCATGAACGGCGTCGACGTTGCGTCTATGAGGCCCTCCGAACTCGAAGGCTGTGTGCGCTACTGGAATCGCCAAGCCGACGGGCTCACAAACCTACTCAAGCGTCGAGAAGACTCCAAGTGGCCCGCAACGACGTTAACGGCGGACTATATCCTTGACAGAGAGTACGAGCTCATGTTAGCCGCGACGGACAGAGCGCGCGCACGGTGGTACCTGACCGACCGGCGTTCGGTAGCCGAGTACGAGTGGACGGCGGACGAAGAAGCGCGGGAGGGTCGTTGGGACATAGACGAGCTCAAGCAGAGAGATCCAGCGCTGGAGACGATGGATCAAGTTATTCAGGCGATGCGCGAGGAGATAGACAAAATCAAGGCGTTGATTGTGGAGGCGCGAGCGCGGTATAGGGAGTTGACTGGTCGAGAGATGGTGATACCGGCATGAAGTGGTTCTACGTGTATCACCAAATGCATCGTCTTTCAGACTTACTGCATCTCGTATCATGTCATTGAATTCAATACTTTTGCAAGATCAACCTATTTCGGTTTGTCTATCCATTCATTTAGAGCAAGAAGCGAGCGCGTCGAGTCAGCGGCTCGGATAATCGCCAAGCCGGGTGGCGAGCAGAAAGGGCATTAATCCCAGCAATAGCTCACAATCTCGTAGCAGTGGGCATTAGATGGTTTGTGGACAAAGAAAGTCAGGGTATCGGTAGATGATGGTTCAAGACAAACAGCGAATGACGGAAGATCACGCGCGTTCGCGTTCGCGCGGTGGTCTTCCGCCACTTTCCTCTCGCCACCATGTCGGATACTTCACAGCCTTCTACATCTGCTATCGTACATCCAGATGACCCGGAAAGCAACTTGGAGAATGACTGCATCGCTGAAGAAGTTGATCTGCCGACGGCTGTGAAGGACCGACTATTGAACTTGACCGACGCGCTCCTCGGCACACCTGAGGTCGCTGACCACCTACTTCCGCTTGTCAAGACCCATCTCATTGCCGCAACAGATGCGGTAGAACCTCGAGCTCGGGAACAACTATCCAAGATCGACACTGTTGCTCGCTTTACAGCTCGCTTCGCTGTGCTACTGTCAACACCGCCACCACTGAACGATTGGCTGATGTCGTCCGAGGCCAAGCGTATACTCGAGCAAGACCCTGGCGCGCTCAATATCTGGCCGAAACCCAATTCGCCTCTTCGAAAATGCATGCGCGACGTTCTTTCCGACAGCGGCATCGCACGTCCTACTTGCGTACGCGTATTGAGCGACTCTGCGCTCCTGGAGGCGCTCGAGGAGACGGATGCGGTGGGCGAGGATTATGTTGCGAAGCGGATCGCGGAGCATATCTTGAAGGGGGATAAGGCGCCTCGGAGAGCTGCACGGCTTTATGCACAGCGTTACGCGGACCAGATGGGAAATGACAAGATCATGCGCGGGCTAGCGCTAGTGATGCGAGGGTATTACATATGGTCGTTTATTCGGAAAGTTCTGCCGATAGTAGTGGACCTGGTACGTTCTTATGCCTTACCACTTAGGACTTCAGCTAAGTCAGTCATGCAGGGTGTTATCGTCGGCGTTGCCTCTGCTGGATTACCCATCATGCTGGCCGCCCAGACTTGCGGGCGACGCGTTACCAGCGTTGTCAACTTCTCCTTCAAGCATTTCTGCGCGTTAACAGCACTATGAATCAACTTCTCATTCATCATTCATTCTGTCGCACATATCATACACTCACCTTCTCGCTCTCGCTCTTCGCTTTGTTCCTGCTATCAGTTCACAATGTATCGATCAATTATTCGTATATCAAATCTCCACTACCCGCAGACACATATTCTCGGATCTTCTTCCGATGCTTTGACTTTGCCCATCCAATTGTGTGATTACGGGTTTCCCTGAATGCACTACTACATCGATGGAAGCGACTTCCCGACTTCCAACTCGTTCGTCCTTAGCTTATCATTCGTGGTTCAAAGAGGTATGTCATATGTGCACTTCGGCTATGATTGATATTCTTTGCTAATGAACTATTTCCTCTTATAGGTGTCAATCTGTTGAGACGCTTCCCTTGATAATCCGCGCCTTCGCCTCATGAAGTTGGGGGGCACAGAACCAGCATCTAGAGACCGACGCAAATTCCTCCAGTGCTGAATGGGGCCATCGCCGTTCAACGACGTCTGTTCGCACCACTCTCAAGCGCAACAAGCTGCCTACGCGCCTCCCCCGCCTTCCTCTCACACTCTTCCGCCTCCTTCAACTTCTTCGTCGCCTCGCGCTGGACCGAACGTCGGTACTCCCGGTTGTTTTCAATAGATGTGATAAAGTTGTCTATGCCCTGCGCCTCGAGGTCATTACGACGCGCGTTGCCCACTTTGGACACACTATGCTTGAGGAACGGCGCATTGTCCCTTTTCATGTCTTCGGCTTCGTGACGGAGCTTGCCGGCGCGCGTCTCGAGCGACGCGATCTCCAGACGGAGTGCGTCGGGAATTGGGATGGGTGGTTGCATGGGTTGCGAGGAGGTCTTAACGCTTGATTTATGATGGCGAGACATGCTTCTGGCGCAGCAGTGGGGATAGGAGTTTGTGGGTTGAGGGCTGGTGGGTGCGGCGAGTGGGCGAAGGGTAGAGCGCTCGATGACCAGGATTCGCGCTCTTATACGAGCGCTTTTGCCACCACAACCACAGGGGTATACGAACCATGGTGCGGTCTAGATTCAGCAAACAATGGGTGGTTCTCTGCACGTGCGGATTATTGCGGAGCTTCAGACATGTTTGAACAATGGGCGTCGCATATAACGGCGGACCTCATTAATCATTGTCGAGTCTTGTCGCTTCCATTGCTCGTTCTTCGTGCACAGGAGTGCTTTGAGTGGGATTCATGGTAGCCCACGACCGAGCTACAAGTGGAGTACCGACGTACTTCGTCGGTATCTCTTTCGCTGGCGAGATCCAGACGTGTTTGGACTTGGCTCGCTCAAATAATCTGAACACGGATAGTTGGGAACGGAAGCGCGAACGCGACGGTATGATTATAAGTACAGACTAAGGATTCAGAACACAAGCTGATACTATTGGTGGGCGCCGTGGAGCGCTCATTCTCGACTTTCTCTTCGCTTCGGACGCGGTCCACGTTAGGCTTCTTCTCCACTGCCCTCTCCGTCTTCATCATCTCCGCTGCCATCCTCGCTAGTCTCTTCATCGCTTTCAACTTCGTCGCTGTCATGACGGTGCCTGGCCGACATCTTAAACATCCGCCTGTCGCCAGTGTAGCAGGAACAATTCGGGGTCGACTTCTTGTTGTCGGTGCAAACAATCCGGTCCGCACCGAAGCGTCTCTCGAGCAGCGCTAGCGTAGCAGTTCGACTGACTAAGCGCTCGGGCTTATGCAGAACGAGACGCTTCAACGACGAACCCCACTTAATCAGGATTGTATCCGCCAGCTCCTCGAACCGTTTAAAATCGTCCTTCGAGCCTGGCTCGTTCGAAGACGCCTGGTCCCCCGTGCATTCAACGTGTATGGCGGTGAGCATGGGAAAGAGCCCGCGCGCATGATTAGGATGGTCATTCAGGATCATGTCAGAGAAGGGTCCCCCGAGCATATAAAGCGACGCGAAGTGCACTTCCCGAACGAGTGAGAACCGTTCGAGGAAGCGCAAAGAGAAGTGATCAAAGTCCGGGTTCAGATGGAGAGTGCTTGTGTTGGAAAAGAAGGGTAATGATACCCACATCTCGAATAGACTGTCATGGAATGGTCGAGGTTCGTGTGGATGGCGCTGGTGGGTGCGGAACTCGTCGCCGACCTGTGGCACGTCTAACTTAATGCTGACAGGGAGAAGATGCCGGGCATCTGTGCCAAACGGCAGTACAGGCTTCCGAGAGTCATAAGCGATGTAGAATCCTTGAATCTCAACTGCCACGGAAACGGAATCGAGAACAACGTCTGGATAGAGCGCTCCTTGAGTAATAGCAGCAGCGAAATGCTCGCGGATAGCTATTTCTCCCAAAGGTAAGATATCTGCCACCTCTGTAGGAGAGCTGCTATGTGCATCCATGATCCAATACGGATGAGAGTGAGGATAGGTGATCTCGATCCTTGCATTCGAAGGAAACGAGAGGTAATTGAAGAGAAGCATATTGCGTGCAAACGATCCGCAGGAACAAACAAGGTGACTGAGCTTCTTCAGCTCTACGCAGCGTAAGGGATACACTCGAGAAGGCTCGGGCACCACGCCATGGGTGAATGTTATCGGTTCGGTGTTGTGTTTCAGGGTCTCGAGCATGGGCATTGTACGTAGGACCTCGATCATCTCGTCCACAGTCCACCAGAAGTTACTGTCCGTGAGAACAAGCTCACGTAGATTGGCGGGGAAGATGTTACGTTGGCCAGCGGGAGGAGCCGCATAGACGATACCACGTAGGAATATTTCATCCAATGCAGGCATAGTCTTCGAGAAGTCCAGCTTCGTTATGCCCTCGAGCGTCTGATACTGGACCGAATGAAATACCGCTAGCTCCTTAGCGGACGGTAATACAGTCGTCGTCAATCTGGATAGGAGATCCCGTAAAATTTCGGAGGGGAAGGGGTCGTTCTCGAGGCCGTGTTCGACGTCCAGTTCGAAAGCAACGCTTCTAGCGCGAGCTAGGTGCGGAAGAACTAGATCATATGCGGAGCGATACTCTTTGCTGGAGTGCAGGTCCAATCCGCTCACAGCAAACTCGAAGGGAGCGGAGAAGCAACGCGAAAGGCAGGTTTTGGTCCACTCAAGACTCGCGCAAGGTAACGCAGTAGACCATAATTGCTGGCATGAGATCGCGGCGTTGCGCCAGTGTTGCGAGACATGAGAGACCGTGATGGCCGTACGATGCGGAGCGCGTCTTGCATGACCCTCGTCCATGATGTGGAAGTATTCGTAAAAGGCCAGGTCGAGGAAGACCTCTCGGAGCAGTTCGGGAGGCAAGGTGTTCGCCCGTTGCGCATCAGGGCAACTCTTCAGAGAAGGCGTCATAGCTTCAAATGGGGCGCGACGAGTGTTCGTGAGCGACACACAGGCAGACTAAGGACGACGCGACACTTTATAAGAGTCATTTTGAAAGGTCACAAACGAGCTCTTTGTCGTGGTGGCAGTCATCAAAGGCGAAAGGTTTTTGTAAGCAAAGAGAGAAGTCGGTCCGTATCTTCCCAGGCTACAAGACCAAAGAGCTTTCGTGAGTTCGGCTCAAAGCAAAGCATTGAAGACCACAGGTAAGATCAACAAGAGGTCGATGCGTAGACTTGTAAACCGCATGAGCGTCGGGTCATTGCATTTGTACCAAATTGGACATACTACGGATAATGCAGGTACACAGGCATTTACTCGCCCCACCCTTCAGCAACGCCGTAACTTTCCTGGGCACTGTATCAGCGCCGGTCTTCAACAACTCCGCGTACAACGCACCAGGTCAAATAATGCGGGTAGTTTCCGCCACATTTCCCGACCCTTTGCCCTTATATGCTGGTCTGCAATTGCAGCACATTGCCGACAGATGGAGTGTTCCGACATGGTTTCGGCCGACTGGAGAGTAAACGTTTGAACGGATGCGGCACCGAGAGTCTTGTGCACAAGGGCAAGTGCATCTCGCATCCGGAGCACCTCTTCGTAACAAAAGTTATGTTTTCGTTCTTCGGGGAAGTCTGAGCGCGACGGAGGTTCGTCCTTTTTGAGGGAGTACACGAATAGGTAGGTCCGTAAGGCACCCGAGCCACGAAGACACGTTCTGAGCTCATCTGCTCGTAGGACATCGAGATCGCCAACATACTGCACCTCCTCAAAGTTCTGATACCCTTCTTCGATGATGTTCAGCATACTGTGGCCAGCGCATAGGTAATAGAAAGCAGCAGGGAGCACATCGGTAATTTCGAGATCCACGGCCAGACGAATTGCATGAGCTGAGACATGTAAGTCAGTCCCATATCAATCCCCTTCTTCGCGTGTACGCACCTGCGTCAGGATAAGCAGAGTCCGTCCGAAGATCGGCAAGAAGAAGTTGTTTGCGCTCAATGGGGGTCTTGTTTTCGTCCTCTTCCGTCGGACGCTCGTCCTGTCTATACGAGCTCCAGACATGCAGGGCTTCGTCATACTTGCTAGGGAAGACCTTGCGCAGACCAGAAGCAAAAGCATCGATGATTTTACGGGCGTCGTACTTTCTGGCTAGTCGTATGGCACCCGCATACATCTTGGGATAGTCGTACATGGTACAGGAGTGCAGGGCAGGGTTTAAATGACGATAAAGCCAGCTTAATGTCGGTCAGTCACTCGTGTTAACTATATATACGGAGGAGCCACGCACTTGGAGTAGTAGACTGAGCGCAGGAAATCCTCCAGGTCTTGTCCCTCGTCGTGTAGATCTATCAGAGGCGTGCCCGCGTATTGCTCGGAAGAGGCGTCAAAAACTGCGTCATTTTCGAACATATCCCTGAAGACCGTCGAATGCATCGAGAGGACCGATTTGTGAACTCGAAAGACGTGGTAGCTGTTCGAAGTAGAGGAGAGCGCGCGAAGCACTATGTTGCCATCACTAAGCCAGAGATCGTCGGCACACTGTATGGTCGGGCGAGGCTCAGGCGAGTTCCTGGCCCGTTTAGCTGCTCGAGTACCGTCAGACATGAAGTCTATATAGTCCTTCAAGCCGTTCACGAAACTTGAGTTGGATGGCGCGGACGCTGCTAGGGCAGATGGTGGGATGATGCAAAGCGCGTCTAGCGGCGCTAGTAAACAGCCTTGACTCTGACCACCACGAGCAATATGCGGCGACTGCTCATACACTTAGGCTTGCATTGGGCCCAGATACTTTGACGAGGGCGTATCTGTGAGCACGTCAGAGTCTATGGGCTCAGCTTCGGCATTCGTCTCCTTCGAGTCCCAGTGGCATGCGCCGTGCGCCGCCGGGATCCGCGTACCTTCCTTGCTTGCATTTTGACTCATCGTTTGTGGATCCACAACGGACCCGGGCTGATGCACGTATCCTTCCACGTTTGATGGAACGTCGACCATGCCGTGCGGACCGCTCAGATCCAGTACCTCAAGGACTGGAGTTGAGTGGGGAGAAATGTGCGTGCAAACAAGTCGCGAACGTCAGAGTCCGTCGGTGTGCCAGTGGCCGTCCGGTCTCCATACTATTGTGAGGGACACGTCAAGAAGCGCTGTAATGCCACACATCTCGCACTTGGGCAGCTCGTCAAAGCTTCCATGATTCGACAGCTTCCCTTCTTCTCCGGACTTGGACATTCCCCGGTTCCTCCATGTGCAACGGCCTTATGGACACAACGTTGCCGGGACTCTTGCACCACGCGTTTTATTCGAGATCTTGCTGGGGTGAACAGTTAACCATAACCGTATTGCGGGCCGTCGGGCCCGACAATCTTCGCCTACGTATCTCCGTACAGAGCATGCCGAACATCGATTCCACCATCTACGACAGACAAATTGATATGCGTCGTTTGCGCGACAGGTAATATTACCGGTGACATGTAGATCGATATAGTCGTGAATGTGTGGCGTATCTAACCTGGTAGAATGCAATCCGTCTCAGGCTGGTCTATCGTTGAAAGGACCCGTTTATAACACTTCTTAGGACACGCAATCAATTTACTGCCTTGTTAGGTCCACCTCTCCTAGCTTACTCGCCTGTCAGATCGCCCGCGTTCACGATGGTAGCAGCCGTACGCGCGGCGACTGTCACTCATCGACGGTCGCGCGGCTTCCATTCATGTCTGTCTACTGTTTGTACGTAGGTCTATAGGCATATATCATATCTGGAGCCTGGCCTCCCGCTACAAAAGCTCACCCGCAAAGAACTTCCCTCCGCAACGCAAGCCGGGCCGCAAATCCAGCATGATTTCGATCTTCGAGCACGCGAAGACCATCCATCTGTTCGTCCAGGCAGATTACAAAACTGTTATGCTTCCTGTAGTCAGTCCCTTCCTCACTCTTCGGTCTTACTTCGCCTTACATCGTGTTGTTTTCAGACTCTCCTGTCGTACTTTGCGGCACCGCACACCTCGCCCATCCACCTTGCTCGCAGCGTTGTCTGGACCTTCATGCAGCTTCTGTACTTTTGCATCGCGAACCAAGTGTTCGACCCAGAAGAGGACAGTCTCAATAAGCCATGGCGTCCTATACCTGCTGGTCGCATCAGCGTTCGCGGTGCGAATATCCTGCGTGCAGCTGTGCTACCTGTATGCATCGCACTCTCATGGTACTGGGGAGTGATGCCTCAGTGTATTGCTGGCACGCTTCTGGGGTCAGCGTACAACGACTTCAATTTTGGTGCGCACTGGGCACCTCGGCATGCATCAGTTGCAGTGATGTATGCTGTACTGCACTCCGGTGCCGCCCATGTCGCTTGCGATAGTGAGGCTTTTACGTCTTCCCCTGCCGCATATGCTCAAATAAGCCTAGGTTGCTCTGATGAATTGAATGTGAACAATTTATTCCGACATACAGTCAGTGCGCTGGTGATTCTCACCACGATCCAAGCCGCCGACTTTCGAGACGCCGAAGGAGATGCCGCGCGCGGACGCTCTACCATTCCGTTGTGCTGGCCATCACTCGCTCGTCCGAGCATGCCAATGCTCATGCTGGTTTGGTCTGTGGTGGTATGCATGTTGTCGAGTGCACAGGGCACCTTCTGGCATGCGATCTTCACTCTTCTAGGTCTTGCCATCGGCCTACGTTTTCAGTATCTGACGACGCCGAAGCATGATAGGCGCTCATATCTGTGGTACAACGTACGTGCCGAGCTCTCGACCGACGTGTTAGTCGGTAGCTGACAACTGTTTGCTCTAGCTTTGGCTTTGCATAGCACAAGTCCTACTCTTTGTGTGATCGACGTAGACTACTGGAGCCAGAGAGACGAAAAGATCTGGATGTTGACGTTAATGGTCGCCAGCAGAACACGAATCCTTCACAAATAGACCCATAGAGAAGCAGCTCAAGGGAAAGCATGAGAACAAAATCCTTCAGTAGAGAGATGGGGCTTTCTGTGCATGCACCGTGTAACTGTAGAATGAACAAGATCATCGCGTCGGTTGATCCCTTACGAGTATTCGTCTGTCTTGTTTTCCGACCGAGAACGTCCACTTCGCGACGAAGATGAGATGGAAGGAATCAAAGGCGTACCAGACGATCGCCAGCTTTTGATTCGTCTTATGCTTGTACATATCCAGCCGTTGTGTTGAAGGGTTGCTCTGACGTCAGCGCGCTACGATGCCTTGTTCATATATAACTATTTCCATTGTCGTAGTACGTAGCTCATCTACTCGCCCCAATCTTCGGCGACTCCATAATCCTCCTGAAATCAGAATCAGAATCAACCAACACGAGTTCCTCGTACGACGCACCAACTCGAAGATCACAGGCAACTTTTGCCATACGTCCTGTCCCATCTCTTTGATCCTCTTGTCTGCAATGGCGAAGCACTCCGGACATATGCTATGGGTATGGAGTTCCGTGGCTGACTTGAGGGAGTACGCCTGAAGGGCGGCTGCACCCAGAAACTTATGCACCGTGGCGAGGTTATCCCACACCCCAGCCAGATCGTCGTGGCACTCATCGTGGTCTTCATCTTCGGGAAAGTTTGATCGCAGCGGACACTTACCCTGCACGGAGTACATGAAAACAAAGCTGCGCAAGGCCGCCGCGCCGACGAAACATCTCCTAAGCTCCCCCGTATTCAGAATGGTGAGATCTTCTGTGTAAGCCTGGGAGCCACCGGCTCGGTATCCCTCCTCATCCATGGGCAAAAGACTGAAACCAGTGCACAGATAATAAAACGCGGCCGGTAGAACGTCGACAATCTCAAGATCAACCGCCAACCGTATTGCATGGGCTGTGGTACATATGTCATTGCATACTTGACAATGTATTGGTTGTAGCTCACCTGCATCTGGAAACACAGAGTCTGCGCGACAATCAGCAAGTAAGAAAAACTGGCGGTGGACCGAGCCTTGCGTCGCTATGTCGCCGAGCGGACCCGCACTTTGTTTGAAGGTATCCTAGACACGCAGAGCGCCTTCAAGCTGGCTAGGAAAGACTTTTCGCAGACCAGAGGCAAATGTATCCATGATTTTCTGAGCGTCGTACTTCTTGGCCAAACGCATCGCGCCAGCATACATCTCGGGATATTCGCACATAGTGCAGCCGTGCGCAGTTGGGTCCAAGTGACGATACAGCCAGCTTTAACATACATCAGCGAGTTAGTCGACGAAGCGCTTATATGCACGCACTCAGAGTAGTAAATGGCGCGCAGGAAGTCCTCCAGGTCTTGCGCTTCGTCGTGCAAATCCACCAAAGGTACGCCGTCGTACTTCTCCGAAGACGCGTCGAGGATATCATCTTGACCGAACATCTCCCGGAACGCTGCCGAGTGCATTGACAAGACAGACTTGTGCACACGGAAGACGTGATATGAGTCCGAGGCAGAGGAGACCGCGCGAAGCACGATATTGCCGTCGCGGAGCCAAAGGTCGTCGACACACTGTACAGTTGGGCGAGGCTCCGATGATCTCCTAGCCCGTTTGCCTGCTCGAGTTCTGTCGGTCATAGAATTCAAATTTAGATCTTCAAGCGGTCGGTATAAGCGCTGCAGATGGTGGGATGATGCAAAGTGCCGTTGCGCCCGTTCCGACGATGGCGGAAGCGGCGCGCGCGCGAAAGCTTGACCTCCGACCACCATCATCCCTCTGGTGTCGCAACCGACAAGCCTCGTGCTCTAGTTATATGAAACCATCGCTATAAATCGGTCGTATACGGAGAAGGCATGACTGTCTAAAGACTAAGCTGTCCTGAAAGTTGAAAGCTTCGTCTACCAATGAGCTGCTTCTCTACCGACGCCTCGCCTGGCGTTCGTCCCCGTCGACTTTCGCGACCTCAAACGCATCTCTTAAACTCTAGTTGGGAATGTGCTTCCTCTTCAGTGTAGTCATGCTCATGGCTATCTACTAGTCGGTGTCTATTCGACCTTTATACGAGATATACCTGGGTGTGTGCACTCAGGCGCACTCGCTGCCATGTACGCGCGCATTGACGCGCAAAGGTGACTCATGCTGTACGGAGCCGGACATTGATATCCCAAACTCAAGTCCGGGTTCATCGCGATCGAGCTACCGAGCTCATTCGAAGCTGTGCTGATCTTGCTGATCTTCGAACGTCTCGACATGATGGCATGGCTCTGCGCATGCAATCATCGTCGGTTCAGTTATCGTCTTCTGGCATCTTCCTTGTTGTTTCCTGGACAAGCTATTTTTGTGTACCCGCGATATGGTGGCAATCTGACTGAGCTTAGTTGTCGATTTGGGTTTTATATTGCCGCGACCGCCTTAGGAGGTCTCACGGACTCTTCCCAGCACCGATACTACCGGATGAGCTCCAGTTTCACGGCTTCATAAGGAGACAATCGGCGAGTGTGCACATCTATCTCGAGTCAGCCTATACTTCTGCATCCTCGCATAGCAATTGGGCCTCCTTTTCGGGATGCGCTTTCCGTGCAGTTTCCGCTGTCATATGGTCAGTCACTCGTCATGCATCATGGATTCTCTGGCCTGTCGAGAGTCCCTTTCTTCACGCTGGTATCCATACGGCGGAAGGCACTCACCGGAGGCGGGGATGCGCCTGTACGTCTTCGGCACTATTTCCCAACAGGCGTAAGTCATACACCGGATTGATCTTTCGTATAAATGCCTTCTCGCAGGAGACGTTCACAGCAGGGCAACCCGTATCTCAACATGGCTTCGATGCTCCAGCACTTAAAGATCATCCATCTGTTTGTCCAGGCGGACTACAAGACGGTCATGCTCCCCGTGGTACCTATCAATCTGTTCTTTGACTGTGTATCCCGGGCTCATTATTATTCTCATTGCAGACACTTCTATCCTACTTCGCAGCCCCACACACCACCCCTCTATACTTCTCCCGTGGTGTCTGCTGGACCTTCCTCCAGATCTTGTACTTCTGTATCGCGAACCAGGTCTTCGATCCCGAAGAAGATGCCCTGAACAAGCCGTGGCGGCCCATACCCGCCGGCCGCATCTCCGTTCGTGGTGCCAACATCCTGCGCGCCGTCATACTTCCCGTATCAACTGTGTACTCGTGGTACTGTGGCACTCTACCGCAATGTTTCGCCATGACTATCCTCGGGTCTGCCTACAACGATTTTAACCTCGGCGCACACTGGGCACCGCGACATGCGTCAGTTGCGCTGATGTACGGCGCATTGAACTCTGGCGCCGCTCACGCCGCCTGCAATGGTAAGCCCACTGCTCCCTCAAAGTGTGCGTACGGAAATGCTTACCGTAAGTCAGTGTGTGTTGACGGGCTCGACACTATCGATATCTTTCGCCACACCCTAAACGCTCTTCTAATCCTCACTACGATCCAAGCAGCCGACTTCCGCGACGCCGAAGGAGATGCCGCGCGCGGACGTTCCACCATTCCCCTGCGTTGGCCGTCGTTCGCTCGTCCCAGCATGTTGGCATTCTTGCTGTTTTGGTCAGCTACTGTGTGCATGCTTTCAGGCGCTCACAGTGTCGTTCGAGCCTTGTTAGTACTTATGGGACTCGCCACCGGCTGGCGCTTCGTGTACATGACCACGCCGAAGCAGGACAGGCGCTCATATCTATGCTACGATGTACGTGCCATATCATGGTCTTGTGTGCGACTCTGAAGCTGACAGGCTGGTGATGTAGCTCTGGCTCTGTGTCGCGCAGGTCCTGCCGTTCGTCTAACAGGTCATTGCAGGATTACGGAATCTTCCCTAGACGATGAACGCGCCAACTACTTATTTGGCAGAGAACCGCATAGCAGGAATAGTTTCAATAGAAAAGCCCAGAGCTCCCAATCTTGTATCACGCATAAGTAACCGTTGTACCGCACCATGGAATAAGTATGAGTATAGCCGCTGCCGCATAGCATCCCAGACAATGATGAGCTGATGGTGGACCGTTGTTAACTTCAAAGACACGACGCTGAGCGTCAGAAGATCTATCAAAGCCTCGCGGCAAGTGCCGAGAGCCTTGTTCGGCCCGCAATCCGCACACGGCCTTTTGATCTCGGACGTCCATCGCGCCTGCGAGCTTTGCCTTCTTTTCTCATATACGCCCTGGTTCTCAACAATCGCTCTCGGTCAAGCATCAGGCTGGCTGCATCTCGCTATGTTGGCCATTGTTCGCTTCTTTTCTACGTAATTGAGTGGGATGTATGTATGTGGCTTCGGAACCTCTATCTCACACCTCGAAGGTCGCGCCGCGCGGAGTATACACCGCACCGATGTTTCTCTCAAGGGCTTGAAGGTCACCACGTCAGAGAATACTACCAGAAGCGCAGCCTGAGCACTATCTAGCATACCGATTCATTGATTAAGTATCGATGCCCGAGATAGCAGCCGGCGCAGTCTCCGGTCTGACAACTTCCCTGCGTTCCTGCCCGGCCGTACTCCATTATCGGATACTATCTATCACTTAACATCCCACTTTTAGAGCCTACTATTTGATATAGGGTCGTTTGCCTACGCGCTTGACGCAGCTTCGCATTTGCTCTCTGTCGCCAATCTCTAACCGAGTCATTGCCATTCTAGTCCTTAGTGCTGTACACACTGTAGCGAGTGCTGACGTGTTCTAACCGATCCGCTAGCTCTAATGTGAAGCTAAACATAGTGAAACTATACGTCTGTCTTTCCGCTCTTGGCCACCGGTGGGCGTCGGAAGTAGCAGAGTGGAACAAGGGCGGTAAGAGGGATATCTGCCTGTACGCATCGGCGTGCTCGGATCTCGAATCCGTAGATCTCAGGGCGTAGCACAGGTTTCTTGCTCTGGACACCGTTGATCTGCTATGAAGCAGATTTGGCATTGAACGCGAATCCTCACTGGGCGAAATCTCAGGTGGAGAGATAGCGGGTAGTGTGATGTCTCGACTCCACTGAAGTACTCGGGGGCGTGGAGTACAATATGGGACACATCTGGCCCATCGTCAGTTCCTGGGATGTGAAGTTCAGCTCACGAAGACATACCTTGCCGCCCTCCCACCGCCTTTCGGCCAAAAGCCGGCTTTGCCATTCCGCATGGCCGAGGTTATGCATGATCTTTCTGTTCCGGACAGGAACCGCACTGCCGGAAACGTCGAGCTAACTTACACAAATCATACTCCGAAGCATACAGGCGTTCTCCTCGCGCCGGGAGTTGTTCCTTTAGCCATAAAAGCCAGATTGCCAATAAGATACGAAGTCGTTCAGCAGTACTCGCCGCAAACTACAACATGACTTCGATCTTCAGACACGCAAAGACCATCCATCTCTTTGTCCAGGCGGATTACAAGACTGTCATACTCCCCGTGGTAGGTTTTTCCAGGACTATGTATCAATCACCATTCGACTTACCCAATCTTACGGATAGACCCTCATATCATATTTCGCAACACCACATACCTCACCGCTTCACTTCTCTCGCAGTATCATCTGGGCATTCATCCAGCTGCTATACTTCTGTATCGCGAATCAGGTCTTCGATCCAGAAGAGGATGCACTCAACAAACCCTGGCGACCGATACCTGCCGGTCGCATTAGTGTTCGCGGCGCGAATATCCTGCGTGCAGTCATATTACCCGTATGCATCGCACTCTCATGGAATTGGGGCGTGTTGCCGCAATGCTTCGTCTTGGTCGCGCTTGGATCGGTCTACAATGATTTCAATCTCGGCGCACACTGGGCTCCGCGGCATGCATCTGTTGCAATCATGTACGGCGCACTCAACTCTGGAGCCGCCCATGTCGCCTGTGACAGTAAGTTCTCGTCCCTCGATACTCGCTGCAGGTGTTGAACATCAGTTAGTATGCCCTCATGGGCTCGATACCGTCAACCTCTTTCGCCACACGCTGAACGCACTGGTCATTCTCACCACCATCCAAGCCGCCGATTTCCGAGACGCAGAAGGAGACGCTGCACGCGGGCGCTCCACTATTCCTCTTCGCTGGCCGTCGCTCGCCCGCCTTAGCATGCCGGCACTCATGATAGTCTGGTCAGCGGTCGTATGTGCCGTTTCAAGCGCACAGCTTGTAGTAGAAGCGACGCTCCTGCTCATGGGACTCGCTACCGGTATGCGCTTCCAGTATTTAACGACACCAAAGCAGGACAGGCGGTCCTATCTCTGGTACGATGTACGTACCATATCGCGGTCCAGGTACCATTCCGGAGCTAACATTCTGACCATAGCTCTGGCTCTGTGTCGCACAAGTCCTGCCATTTGTTTAGCGAGGTCAAGATCATATGTTGATGACAAAATGCGCGGGTGGCAAGTTAGTACTAGCAAAGGGCCGCCTTCGAGAGCAGAGGGAATTCCGTGGCGAGCTACGCCGGATTGAGTCTCCCCAACCTGTATAGCACATAGACATCGCATTACAACGTATAAGACCAGCAAAGAGCGAGAATGACTGGCCCGCACAAAGCGCAGCGATCAAGATGGCGGTCGACGTCAAGCCGCGAGCGCTCGACCAGTCAAGATCAAAGCCTCACGGCAATGGCCGCGAGCCAAATCAGTTGCTGATCCCCGCGCGGATTTTCTTTCTGAACGTCCATCTCGTATAACCAGTCATCGCCGTGTCGTAAAGCTTGTTATCTGGTTCATTCTTTGTAGCTCTATCTGCCTGTATCTGTGCGTCAGGTGATCACGATGTTGCTGTCTTCCTATCTCATCCGTGATCCAGTTAGTTCTGTCTGGCCGGTTCCTGATTTGACTTCTGGCCGTCTTGAACATTCGACAACTCGTATCCCGATAGAATCTTGACTGCCGACATGTTGCATGCCTCCAAGCAGCTCACTGCGAGACTAGCTGATTCCGAGGATTGCGAAGGTCGCGCGGCGCGGCGTATCTACCTTAGCGACGCTGCTCTGAAAGGCTTGAAGTGCTTCGCTGGCGATCCGGTCGTGTTGTTCGCTGTTTCAACTGGCGATGATTCCAATGCTGTGAGACCTTATGCTGTTGGATCTGCATGGCCGTCGTTTGAACTGGAAGCCGAAGGTCGGACGGCTTCCGTTTACTTCTGCACTGAGATTGACCGTTTTGTAGAAGTGGAGACGGCTCCATCTTTGTTGCTCACAGCACACGTACAGGAGAACGCTCGCGTACACGTCGTACCGCTGACGACGAAATCAACCCTTCCTTGGCTCCCTACTTCGAAGGACGTACCTGTAGCCGAATCGCTCAAGCTGCACGAGGTCGACGATAAAGGCGAAATTGTGACTTCAAAAAAGAGCGTCGGCAAGGCCGATAAGGGTAAAGGGCGTGATTGGCTTACTCTCTTGGTTCGCGAGGCGCTGGGTAAGCACGTCTTTCTCTTGTACGCTCTTATACTTGTGCTGATTTTCGAACAGTGGATCTAAAGTATATCACGCCAACGCAGCGCGTCCAGCTCGAATACGAGGGAAGAACACGCTACTTTGCTATGTCGTCTATCGCCTCTACAAAAAGCGACTCTACATCATCTATCGACGCGGTCACACAAGCTATGAACACGATGAGCCTCAAGTCCTTGCCGCCGCTTTCTACCGTCACCTGGGACACTCTGATCTCCATCGAAGATCCCAAACCCGCCTCTACAGAACCCGCCGGCGTCTCTGTCCTCGCGCCCATATCCTCTTCAACCGCATACGGCGCTGTAGGCGGACTCGACTCCCAAATCGCGCAGATCCGCGATCTCATAGAGATCCCCTTTACCCGCCCTGACCTCTTCGCGCACTTCGGTCTACGCCCGCCGCGTGGTCTTCTTCTACACGGTCCGCCTGGAACGGGAAAGACCCATCTCGCGCGAGCTATCGCTGCTGCGAGTGGTGCGGCTGTGCTCGTCGTCAATGGGCCTGAGCTTAGCAGCGCGTATCATGGCGAGAGCGAGGCGGCTGTGAGGCGTATTTTCGCTGAAGCTCGAGCCAAGGCGCCTGCTTTGATCGTGCTGGACGAGGTCGATGCACTATGTCCGCGTCGAGAGGATGGGCCTGGAGGAGAGGTGGAGAAGCGGGTGGTCGCAACACTGTTGACTGAGATGGACGGGGTTGATGCGGGAGAAGGAGCAGGACGTGTGGTGGTGGTAGCTACGACAAACAGGCCGAACGCGATCGACCCGGCATTGCGCCGCCCAGGGCGCTTTGACCGCGAGCTGGAGATAGGAGTACCAGATGTCGACGCTCGCGTTGCGATACTGCGAGTGTTGCTCGCTAAAACGCCGCATAGTGTCGGCGACGAAGACTTACATGCTATAGCGGCGCGCGCGCACGGATATGTAGGCGCGGACCTGGCTGCTGTCGTACGCGAAGCAGGAACGCTCGCTATCAAACGTCTCTTCTCATCGACCACCACGTCCACACTCGATGACGCCGCACTCACCTCTGCCGATCTCGCGGCAGCACTCCCATCTATCCGTCCTTCAGCACTCCGTGCTCACGCTTTACCAGCTGAAAAGACGCCACCGCGCTTCGCAGAAATTGGCGGGCAAGCACATACGATTGCTGCCTTGCGAGAGTGCGTAGAGTGGCCATTGGTACACGGCGCTGCGCTCGCGCGGCTAGGTGCTACGGCGCCGCGGGGTGTATTGCTCGCCGGTCCACCAGGCGGTGGTAAAACGGTGTTGGTAAGGGCGTTGGCGGCAGAGAGCGGCGTCAACTTCGTCGCAGTGCAAGGACCCGAGTTGCTGAACAAGTATGTCGGCGAGAGCGAGCGCGCTGTGCGTGAAGTGTTTCGCAAGGCTCGCGCAGCCGCTCCATCTATCCTGTTCTTCGTGCGTCGTTCTCTGACTTCGCCTTCTCGACCACATTCTGATCGCCTTGGCTGTAGGATGAGATCGACGCACTTGCAACAGCGCGCGACGGCCAAGAGGGCTCGAACCATGCCGGTGTGCTCACGAGTCTGCTGAACGAGATGGATGGTGTTCAGGAGCTCGCCGGTGTTACCGTTGTGGGAGCGACGAATCGGCCAGATGCTCTGGTACGTCCGTGCGCGTTCAGACGAGGAAGCAAGCATTGACGCGCTGTATAGGACTCCGCCTTGACTCGCCCTGGTCGTCTAGACAGGATCATATACGTCGGCCTGCCATCCAAGACGGGTCGCGCTGAGATCTTGCGTATACGGACACAGTCTATGTCTGTAGACTCTGCACTCAACATAGATGAGATCGCTGCGCTGGTACGTCTAGAGCACTACGCGATGCTGTTGTTTTTTTGCTGACTCTTGCCGTAGACCGAGGGTTGCACGGGCGCCGAGTTATCCTCGCTGTGTCAAGAAGCAGCCATGCACGCATTGCGCGCTGACATGCAGGCGCCATTCGTACCGCATTCTGCGTTCGTGCAGGCCGCCAAACAGGCGCACGCGGGGAAGCAGGTTACACCAGCTATGCTGAATAGGTTTGCGAGGTGGCGTGAGGCGGCCGATAGCGAAGAGGGAGTGTAGGCTTTGAGTATCTTATGTAGTATCCAGCTCTCTTGACGTGGGTCATCGGTGCATATTTCACGGTGTCGATGGTACTACATAACTTCGCCGCAGCAAAGTGAGAGACGACAGCGGGCGACAACTCAAACTCGGTACAGAGCGGCACTAATGAGTACCCAAGCTTCGTCTCATAGAGCTGAGAAGATGTAGGATGCACGGAAAATGAATATATTGGTATTACTAGAAGCTGAGTAGAGGTACAGTTTACAAAGGAAAGTTTGTTGAAGTCAAGTCGGACTTGTAGCTGGGTCGAGGAAGTTTACGCGTACTCCTAAGCGTCCCGGCACACACAGAATCGCCGTAAGCATACTACAGGTCATAACCGGACCTCGGAATACGGAGCTCGAGAGAGCAGGTGGGTGTCTAAGCCAAAGGAGCCTCCGCGCTCGATGCCCGCGCGCGATCCCGGTAACATCCGCCCGCCGATTGGCTCACGCGCCTTCGCGCGCTCGACGTCGAACCTCTTCACCTAACCACCACCAGCCATGCTCAAGGCCGCGAAGCTTGCTCGCGGTGCGTAATCCAATGCTACTATTTTGTGTCTCTGAAGCTTATAATAATGTAGCGAGTGCAAGTGCGACGAGCCGGCGCTCGTTCGCTACGGTCGCGGACCCGCCCGTTCGTCGGTACGGCGGGCTCAAAGACCAGGACCGCATATTCACCAATGCCCACTCACGCCACGACCACGGTATTAAGGGTGCAATGGTGCGTTTATTTCTCTTTCCACTACACTATTCCCTATCCTCGTCTCCCTGCACCAACTTCAAAAGTTCGGGTTTGAAGAGTTTGAAGCTGACACGAATCATAGGCGCGCGGTGACTGGCACCGGACCAAGGATATTATCCTGAAGGGCGACTCGTGGATTATTCAGACTATCAAGGACTCTGGTCTGCGCGGGCGCGGCGGCGCTGGTTTCCCTTCTGGACTGAAGTGGAGCTTTATGAACAAGCCAGGTTGGGAGAAGGACCCAAGGTACGTGCTTTCTTCGCATCTCTACGCACTTTTGTACTCATTATTACTGTCTAATAGGCCACGCTACCTGGTCGTCAACGCCGACGAAGGTGAACCCGGCACCTGCAAAGACCGCGAGATCCTGCGCGGCGACCCCCACAAGCTCGTCGAAGGCTGTCTCGTAGCCGGCCGCGCCATGAACGCCACAGCCGCGTACATCTACATCCGCGGCGAGTTCACCCAGGAGGCGAGGCACCTCCAGCAAGCCATCGACGAGGCGTACAAGGCGGGCTTCATCGGCCAGAACGCGTGCGGCTCTGGCTATGCGTTCGACGTTTACCTTCATCGTGGAGCGGGCGCGTATATCTGTGGGGAGGAGACGGCGTTGATTGAGAGTATTGAGGGAAAGCAGGGCAAGCCGAGGTTGAAGCCGCCGTTCCCCGCTGACGTCGGTCTCTTCGGTTGCCCGACCACCGTCGCAAACGTCGAGACGGTCGCTGTTGCACCTACCATCGCACGGCGCGGTTCGGCGTGGTTTGCTGGTTTCGGACGCGAGCGGAACCAGGGCACGAAGCTGTTCTGCATTTCGGGTCACGTCAACAACCCGTGCGTCGTTGAGGAGGAGATGTCCATTCCGTTGAAGGACCTCATCGAGAAGCATTGCGGTGGCGTACGTGGAGGGTGGGATAACTTGCTGGGTATCGTACCGGGCGGTAGCTCTGTGCCGATTATCCCGAAGGATACTTGCGCACAGGTATTGTACGTATACTTCTCCATTTATACGCGAGAGTATCAGATTGCTAATGATTTTGTAGGATGGACTACGACTCGCTCAAGGACGCCCAGACGGGTCTCGGTACAGGCGCCGTTATCGTCATGGATAAGAGCACTGACCTCGTCGCTGCTATCGCCCGCTTCGCTCACGTACGTGCCAATTTTTGTTTACCTTATAGCATTCATGCTAATATTCATTCCAGTTCTACAAGCACGAGTCGTGCGGACAGTGCACGCCCTGCCGCGAGGGTACAACCTGGATGATGAATATGATGGACCGCTTCAAGGAGGGCCGGTACGCCTTATTTCTTCTTTCTCTACACTTCACCGATGCTCATAATGCATTCTTCCTTCAGCGGACACGCCCGCGAAATCGACATGCTCCTCGAACTCTCCAAGCAGATCGAAGGTCGTACGATCTGCGCACTCGGCGACGCCGCAGCCTGGCCCATCCAAGGCTTGATGCGCCACTTCCGTCCGCTCGTCGAGGAGCGCATTCAGGGCTTCCGCGCGGCTAATGGGCCAGTTATGTTTGGTGGACGTTTGGCGAGCGATGTGGACCCTGCGCTCGCGTTGCCGGATAATCTGGGCGCGAATTTGAAGGAGGTTGCGCCGCCGCCGACGTTGTAGACGCGCAGGAGTTATTCGTGTTTACGCAGCCGTAATACAGGTTTCTTTATTGCTATTCGTTTGGAACATCTTGCAGGCTCGTTGTGCCGTATGGCTTATTGCGAAATAGGTGCGAAATAACGCAGTTTGTTGGTAAGGATGCTTGCGCTGTGAGATTCCGAGCTGAACGTTGGTGCGCGCGATGGAAGCGTACTACGGGCGCGAGCGCTTCATACATACATATATTGGATCTCTGTGGCCACAACGAAGCTGGCTCGTGGTCCACATGCGGTTCATTAACGTTCATTCAGGTTATCGCATTACGAGGAATCGTTACAACAAGCGGCCCCTGAAACATTACTCTTCATATTCTGGTTGGTCAGACTACTGGCTGGAGAAAGAAGTTATCCGCGACATCATCGTTACACCCGATCGCCTGCGCAAGTAGCCTCCTTCTCGGTAAAACCTGGTTTCCTCCGATGCGCGCCACTGCCTCTGCCAGTTGATAACGGTTGAGATACGTGTTGAGCTGGTTGATGTCGAGACCTTTGATGATGGCGCCGCTGGTGAGTGGAGGGAGAGCATTGCCGTCATTCTGTGACCACGAATAAATTAAATGAGCAACATCGCGGACATAAATCAATAACACAACTCACGCTATCGCTGGGCCACGGATAGCCTTCCTCGGGAATTGGAAACGGGACGATCGCAAATTCGTCATTGTAAATGACAATTGCGATTATAAAGCTGGGACTTATTCATACGCGCGGCAGCTGCGAGACGGTGAGGCACACCTTGGAATATAGTATGTCACGACGACGCGACGACTTGGCCTCCTCCCGAATCTGGTCCTTGATCTCCTTCTTCGCTGTTTCCAGTTTCCCATCGAAGCCGTCCAACTTATCCAAGACCTCCTGGAGCTTGCCGCCAAGAGTTTGTTCCAATTTTGTCAGAAGTTCTTTGCCCTTTTCGTCCATCATTCTTGCGAGTGTCTCGCCAGTCACTGAATGCAAGTTAGCGAGCGAACATGTGGAGAGTGGTTGGATACCTTACCTGGCTGGGTGGCCATGTCGTCGTGCTCCAGCACACACTCGAGCTGAGTCAGCCTTGAATGTGCGATGGCTATGGCTTTGGCATCGTGTGCGCTAGTGGAATCGCCCAACGCATTGGCTATGATTTCGAACCATCGTCAAAAACAGAACAAATGTCGCTAAAATGTCTAGATACGTGTCATGGCCGCCTGAATCTTCTGTTTGTACTGTCTGGCGAGCTGCATGTTGCGAATCTGCGCATCGCGTAGGGTGGGAAATTCAGACGGATCCACGAGAACAGGAGGCGGTGATAAAGCTCTCAGCGCCATTGAGAACGAGTTGTCGAGGACTAGATGGTGGTTCACGTTCAACGTTCAACGTCTGCCAATTGACGCGTCTTCCTCCCGCCCTTCATCTCGACTGGTGCGTCCTCGACTTGATGCTCTTAGCTTTGTACTCATATACATACATCGTAGATGAACGTGCTAAGATCCACTTTTTGACTATCTGTCTGTAGCCGCACCGCTCTTTCTTCCTAGTATTACGCTCGCTGTCATCGCGCTCTGCGACCTGCCATCCGTCTAGCCTCGACTACATCGACCCCTGCTTCATCATCCATCTCACCTTTTACACTTTACTGCAGTACCGCAAGATGCCGACAAGAGACTTGACAAAAAGCTTGTCAGCCTCGTCGGCAGTTGGTCTGCCTCGGGAACCGTACGCTCGCGTCCGCGATCCTTTGGGATAGACTCTGTCGACCTCGACCCTTTATTGGGTCTATTCGCCGACCGGTTGCGTGACCGCTCTGCATGGATTACCATCTATAACGACCCCGCTCAGGTTGAGCGCCTATGGCATACGCTTTCAACAGACAAAACAATGCTCTCTGCCGACCGCGCACTCAACCAGCTTCTCTACAGCTGGGTCGCCGACAACGCCTCGGATCCTGCGCTCCTCGCAGCCGTGAACTCAGACTCGCTCTCGCGCATATGTGCCCTTGCAAACGAGTTCGACTATCGTCATCTTGCCTCGCGCTTTCCCGCGGCGCGCTGTCTTCGGCGCAAGGTTATAATGCACGTCGGCCCTACCAACTCGGGAAAGACGCACAATGCCCTGCGTGCTCTCGCTGCTGCACGCAGTGGTCAATATATGGGCCCACTGCGATTACTCGCCTTCGAGATATTCTCTCGTCTCAATTCAGGCCAGATCGTACCTCTCGGCGCCGACGCCACTTCGGATCCGCGCCCAGAGCCCGACGCGCAAACGGACCTTGACGCCGTATTACCCCTCCAGAACGGCAAACCCTCCCCACCCGCTGTACGCGCACTAGGAGATGCACGTTATGTACGCAAATGCAATCTCATCACGGGAGAAGAGCGCCGCGATGTCAAGGGCGCGAACCTTCATGCGTGCACGGTCGAGATGTGCGACTTCAAGACACTTCGCGATATCGCCGTCATAGACGAGATTCAGATGATTGCAGACCCCGACCGTGGTGCAGCTTGGACATCCGCCGTACTCGGCGTGCCCGCTGTTGAGGTCCATCTCTGTGGCGAGGAAACGGCGGTGCCTATCGTCGAGGCTTTGCTCCGCGGTACTGGCGACGAACTTGTAGTCAACCGCTACCAGCGCCTCAGCCCTCTACGGGTTGCGGAAGAATCTCTTGGAGACTTGTCGAACGTGCAAAAGGGAGACTGCGTGGTCGCCTTCAGTCGCTCGAAGATCTTCGCGCTTAAAGCCGAGATCGAGCGGCGCACCAAGTTTCGTTGTGCTGTTGCTTATGGACGATTGCCGCCCGAAGTACGCAGCGAGCAGGCGGCGCTGTTCAACGATCCGAACTCTGGCTTCGACGTGCTGGTCGGCAGCGACGCGCTCGGTATGGGACTCAATCTGAAGATCCGCCGTGTCATCTTCACGCAGGTCTCCAAGTATAGCGGATTGTCTGGGCAGGACGAACCGCTCACCACGAGTCAGATCAAGCAGATCGGCGGGCGCGCGGGGCGGTTCGGAGTGCACGGGGACAAGGACGCGAGCGTCGGCATCGTCACGACATTGAAGAAGGAGGATCTATCCGTCGTCAAAGCGGCATTCGACGCGCCAAATATCAATCTGTCGTACGCCCTCGTTGACTTGGTCGAAGGCACGTTCGGTCGCCTCATGCGCGCGCTACCTGACGGTGCATCTGCCGTAGTCGCGCGCGACGCGCTGGCATTCTGCGCGCGTCTTCCGCCGCATATGGCTGCTACCACGCTTGGCCTGAAGGTTCGCTCGAAGATGGCTGAAGCCGATGCGGTCGTTGGCACTCTCGCCACGCGCGATCGCGAGAACGCGCTGGATATTCCGTACCCCAATCACGACGAGGATACCGCCGTTGTCGTCCTCGAGCTGTTACGCGAGTTCGCAGAGCAAGGACGTGTGGACATCACGCACGCTACAACAACTGCGGGTCTGCTGCAGGCACTGAACGTGGTGGCAAAGGCACAACAGGAGGGTACGGCCGTTGCGCGGCCAACGGAGACATTGACGCAGCTCGAGACGTTGCACAAGGTGCTCGTCGCGTATGCTTGGGCGTTCTGGAAGTGGCCGACCGCGTTCTATGCGCACCATACTGTCGTCCAACTCTTGCGCTCGGGAGAGCAGAGCATGGACTACATCCTGCGCACGTGGGCGAAGAGTGCGAGTCCGCGGAGGAGGAGAGATATACCGGCGAAGGGAGGTGCACATACGAATTTCCGTAGGACGACGACATTCTAGAAGCTCTTAATACCACTGTATGCTATACAATACCTAATGCTGGCTCATAGATCACCCCTTTACTGTACATCGAGCATGTAGACCACACGAGCAACCAGAGCGCTCTCATTCGGGCCAGTTCCACGCGACGCAGCAATATAAGCTAGAAACGAGTATATTCACCGAGTAAGTTACGAGGATATACAGTCTCGTACAGATTCGCTACCATACGCCCTGCCCGACAGCCGCACTCGGGATGTCCTGCGGCATCGCAGTGCTCTTCGGCGCCGTATCCTTGATCACGAAGGCATCGGCGTCCTTCCGATACTCGACCTTCTCTACGCGTACCTCACCCTCAATCAACTGGTACACGTATGTGACGACGACCGGTCCCTGGATGTCCATAAGCGCGAACGACGGTATAGGGTCCCTGTACACGAGTCAGAGTGGTGTTTCCGTACGCAGAGATCGATCAACGCACCCGCTAAACGCGCCAGACCATGCACCAGTAGCCGAGCCGGGGTTTAAGAAGAACCTACCGTCGCGCTCGATGGCTTGAAAGCTGCACGGACGTAAATAAGGCGCGGATAAACACATAGCAACAGGCGTACGTATGTGTATGGCCCGAGATAAGTACATCGACGTCCATCTGCCGTGCAATGGCACTCAAGGAGTCCAAATCACCGGTGGGTACGCACTGGTGCCCCTGTATGACACCCATCCGTATAGGCGAGTGGTTGACCGTCATGGAGAGCGGGAACGCTGCGGACTGTAGGACAGTATACGAAAGAGCCGCGAGCAGGGCAGAGTACAACATTCAGAGCGCGTATGAGAGCGGAGACATGTACATCGTACCTCATCGTAGTCACCGCGTACTACGTGTACGTCTGCTGCGATGGTGCGCAGGTACTCGTACGTCTCGCGGTCGCAGACGTTGCCTGTACATAATATCTGCTGAATCTTTCCCGGCACAAGCAGCTTCTTGAACTTGGCCGGCAGATCGTGTACTCGATGCGGGACGTGCAGGTCGCCAATGACAAGAACGAGCATCGTAGAGTCGTATGATGGAAGCAGTCTGGGAAGAGGCGCGCGTTCGCTTGGCTCGGTCCGTGCGCGCAAGCCCGAGTGGCGCGTCTGTTCGTACCTTTCTTCCTGACCGCCACCACCACCACCATCGCCGTCGCCTTCACCATGGCTGACAGCCTGGCACCAGAATGCACACCGCTCAAGCTTGACTACGACGCTTGCTTTAATTCCTGGTTCGAAGGCTACCTCGAACCTGCCGTGGCCGCCTCTTCGTCTGACCAGCGCACCCGCGCCGCCTACTCAACGTCAAAGGCGGAGGAGTATCAACGGAAGTGCGGGAAGCTTTGGCTTTCATATCGTGAGTGTATACAGGTACGTGTGTGCGTCTCCCAATGCAAGTACTGCTTTGACGACGCTGCACAGAGAGCTATCAAGGACAAGGGCTTAACCGAGCTGCTCGAGCAGGCGCGGAAGGAGAACCCGTTGAAGGAGCCCTCCACCATTCCTTCTCATCGCTCATAATAGTCTAGTCCACACTCCACATACTTTCATCACTACGAACCGTTTCGTCCTCGGTATCCTCTCGCTTTGCTGTCGTTGAACCTGGATGACCTGTGTCCCAATCGACGCGCTACGTCGCATCATTGTGTCATGCCGGTAGCCGGTTGTATTGCTTGTATGGTTGGCTCTCCCGAGCAGTTGTCTCTACTGCCGCGACCAATCGCGACGTGGCCACCCATATCAATTGCTCTTCTGCGAAGCTCGTACACGACTCGGCGAATGTGCACCCTGACATCGACGAGGTAGGTGCTTGCATCTGTCATAGAAGTAGGGTTCCACTAAATATGTGCTGTATGTGTAGGCGCTACGATGATGTGGGCCCCGCAGCACCAGTTCTTCGTCCTATCACGTCGTCATGTGCCACAAGGACCGAAAACTATACAGGAAGTCCACGTTCGGCCAAGTAAGGCAGCCGAACGACCACCCTTACGATCGCCGACCGCCAGGTGCATGGCCACCTATCAGCCCGACGTCCGCCTTGATTATCGCTCGGAATGCTCTGCTATCTCACATGCGCCTACGCAACCGACAAAGTTTGTCACGTACGTCCTTCTCACTCTACACGCAGATCGCACATACTGATGTCACCGCGCAGGACTGCGAACCCGAGTACAAGGGTACATCTGGGCACACTGTCAGACCGGTACGTCTGGAGTTTCGCCTCGCCTTGAGCCTTGCTTGCTAAAAGCCGTAGCGCGATGAGCACGCCGATCCGCGAGCAGGACGCAGCACCCGTCCGTAACTACGAAGCGGCCAATCTCGAATGTCGAACAATCTACGCAGGAACAGTGGGTACGTGCACAGCCTCTTCAGTCTCGTCGCGCTCATTTTGACAGCCCATACAGGCCGTGTCTCATTCAACACAACACCTACATTACCGTGTCAGCAACGCCCGTGCAATCCATCGACCGTCTATCCAGAACGCTCGCGTCGAAAACACACGCCGACCTTGAGCACGCTAAGGCCGCACGGTTCATCGACAGCTCCGTCAGCGGCATTGCCCCGCACACGATGTCCGCACAGACCTTCTTGGCACGTCAGCCCTCTCGGTAGGCCCTACGTGTGCAGGAGTGGTAGGCAAAGGACGTAACAAAAGGTAGATCCAAGGGGGATACGTAGTGTAGGCTGTGAGCTCGATCAAATATAAATATATAGGAAAATAAACGATGAATGGAAACACGTAACGACCGGCCGCAAAATAAAAGAATGCACAAAATGGATTAAATACAGCAAAAATCGAACAGATACGGGATCAGCCGTGCCAAGGGGATACCGAGGTCATGGCGGGGAGATGAAATATTAGGCCAAATAAGGAGATTTTTAATGTAAAACAACTTTCTCACGATAAAAACCTGCTAAGGGTGAGCGGGCGGCGTTTTTGGGCGAGATAAAAAGTATTTGTTAGTGAGTGTGTGGTAGAGATAGAGGGGAGGGAGGAGAGTACGTGAGTGGTGTCGAGAGAGAGAGT
>KV424728.1:0-51237 GCA_001632445.1 Peniophora sp. CONT | reverse complement strand
ATTAGGCAGTTTGAGAAGCACGTAATTCACGTGGCCGCCACGCGTGAATTTGGCCGTCAAAATGTGGCGTTCAGCCGGCGATAAAAGCCACTGTACCGCGCGACTTGCTACATTTTCACTATGGTGGGCACCAATACCGCCTGTGAAAGCTTGCTGGCCCAGAAAACCGCGTATCCTGAGGGGGGAGGAGGCCATCGCGAGAATCGGGCCCAAAACTACGCGTGGATTTGGGCCACGTGAATCACGTGTTTCTCAAACTGCCTATTGGACCTATAACCACCCACTTGTTCGCGTGATGGGTTGAACGCGACGCGCGCTTGATCGGTGACGACGAGGATGGAGAGCAGCTCACGACCGGAATCGCCAGAGGCGCCACCGCAGGATCTCTGGTCCAGTATCCTAGACTCTGTTTCTTCTTCGCGCTCTATTCCTTCGAAGCAAGTCTTGATCTTGGGTCAACCCTCTACTGGAAAGTCTACACTCTCTTCTGCTTTCTTGCAGAAACCGCCATCAGACGGCGGGAAAGATGAACCTGCTACTGACTTTACTTTGGGATACGACTGGGCGGATGTGAGGGATGAGGGAGAGGAAGGTACGCTACTTGCATGCTGCAGCGCGTTTAAAGCTGATCGTGCTTCTATATAGATATACTCGCACGGTTGTCTGTATATACTGTGCCTTCGTCTGCGAAGGCCTACACGTCTTTGGTCCCTCACTTTCTGCCGCCACGGGCCTCCTTGCCACATACTGCTGTCGTAATCGTGCTTGACTGGACAAAACCTTGGACGTTTGTCGAAGAACTCTTAACGTGGTTAACATGGATTGAGGCCTGGGTGAAGGGCGATTCATCTCGAGAAGCTACTATCGCTCGGGAAGAGAACAGGGAGCGATGTCAGTACATCTCGGGATTTAGCTTATGACTGCAACTTAACACCTTGCCATAGTGCAGCACTACTTCCAACACTATACAGAACCTTCGACTGAGCCCATGCCCGCCACAACGGCAACAATGCAAGACACCGTCCTCGAGATAACTCAAGGCGCATTGACCAACAACACCGCCGGTGTACCGATCCTCGTCGCCTGCACAAAGGCGGACCTCATCGACGACAACAATGATATTGCTGGAGCAGGAGCGGGTGGTATGGGTGGCATGGTGAAAGGGAAGGGTGGCGAGTGGGAAGAGCGAACGGACGGGATTATGCAAGTGCTCCGTACTATCTGCCTGCGATGTACGTTCGCGGCTTTGGCTATACAATCAATGTACTCAATTCGGTCCAGATGGCGCGTCTCTGTTCTATACCACTCCTCAACCTGCAACATTGCAAGTGCTACGGCAGTACGCACTACATATGCTATTCGTCCCACCTGCGCCTTCACCTGGATTGGAGCCTGTCGCGCCACCGCGAAACCCTTTCCCGTTCACACAGAAGTCAAACACACTGGATCGCGATCGTATAGTCGTACCGACTGGTTGGGATAGCTGGGGCAAGATCACGTTGCTGCGCGATGGCTTTGACGCGAAGGCTTGGGGAGAGGCCTGGGAACGTGCGCTTGAAGTAGCTGCGGGCGAACCTATCAGTGAACCAACCGCTACACGGATGTACGCCCAGCTTGTACCAGATCAAGGACCCAAGGTTCGTCTTCCGAGTGTACCTGAAAGTGTCCCCACTGACAATGGAATACGTACTTGCAGCTTGATACCCTCCCGGCACCCAACGAACCGATCTCCGAACAGACCTTCCTCGCGAAGAACTACGACGAGATCGCGAAGCGCGGCGACAAAGACCCACGCGGTATATTCCGTAACCCGACCGAGACACCAGCCGCAGGTGTCGTCGGTCCACTGGGCAGCACATCGCTAGGGTTACCCATGGTTGAGCGTGCCCTCGAAGACATGGAGAGCAGCATGAACCTCGGCGCGAGTACACTCGGTGCAAGCACAACGAGGAGACCTGGTGCACCCACTGCGCCTGTACCGCGATCCGCACTTGCTGCCAGTCAGGGCCCTCGTAGTCCATCTACGCCAACGATCCCCGGTGCCCCGGGTGGCCAGTCTAATCATGAGGTTCTGCATAACTTCTTCCAGAGCTTGTTGAGTTCGAAGGATCGGGCGGGTGCGGCGAGCGCGGCTGCTGCTCAGGGACCTGCTACGACTCGTCCTAATGGAGGCGGCGGAGGCGATGGTAGCGGCACGGAGGATGGTGGAGGATGATACCCTCGTAGTACTGCGTTCGTATTCCTGGGTAGTTGATGACATAGGTTGCCGGATTTGTAGAGGACTATAATCGATCTTCAGGTGTTCGCCTTCATCCTCTGATGCGCATTGACTCTCCTGCCATATATATGTCGATCGAGCCTGTATTAAACGAACGAAAGTAATCTCGCATTCTGAATGTACATAATTTGCTGAGTTCGGCTTGCATTGGCTTCTCTGCTTGATATCGAGTTCTGGCTGAGAGGTGTGTTGTGACGCTGTGAATGGATTGTAGGTTTCGTGTACTTAATGACAACTTGTCCATAGACGTACTCACGCACAACTCATGATATATATGAATTTATGAACCCTCGCCGGGCGCGATTCGGAGTCGAACTTTGGTCGAACTCGAGATGTCTAAATCCGGGTCGTCGGCCGCCGGCATTCTCCGTCTTAATCGGACCATAATTATCGCGTGGGCCACGCACGTCAACTTCGACGATGACAACGAGCACGTTGGCGATGAACCACCATAACCTCACAAACAAGTCCTATGTTATACCTCGCTCACAACGTGAACATAAGCGGCGATGCTCTCGTCCTTGGGTGTCCGAGCGCCACAGCCTTCCGGTTACCGGTTACCTCGTATCTAACGTCGGGAGAAAGATCGAGGCGGATGTCCTGAGTTCTTATCTTGTTCCTGTTGTGTTCCTGTGGGCGCAATCATGGCGGCAAGCAGAGTAATCCTCATAGCTGCAAGCTACGCCGTCTACGTGCTGTGCTGTCACGCTGCACTCTTGCTGGTTCTCTGGATGCACCATGCATAACTGTCTGGCACAACGCCTCGCCTGTCGACTTATAGCCGTATCCCGGCTGAACATCTTACCTTGAGATAAGAAAATGGTTCCAGTATACAGATCTTGGCTCCGCATCCACAAATGAGTCTCGAACAGCGTTTGAACTGTCGCATCACGTCGGCCCGACCCGCCCTGCGTACTTAAAGGGAGGGCGTGCTCAAAAGATATCGGCCGAGGCATTTCCCCTTGTTGCTCTCTACCGCGACGTGTTCAGAATGCTCGCAGTATCGTTGCTCGTCGCAGTGAGCGCCGCTGCCTCGGTGGGGGCTTGGCTCAATCCCTTTCCCGTCGAGACTTGCCAGGGTGTCGATATCAAAGACATCACCGTGGCGCGTCTGCAGAAGGTACGTGTCCGACCTATTCACATTTCAGTATACGACTAACGCGCATTCCGCAGCACTTCGATGCCGGGAACCTCACGTCTGTACAGCTGTGCGAGTGCTACGTCGCGCGCCTAAACAAAACGAACCCATACGTCCATCATGTCATTGAGATCAACCCTGACCTCTACGAAATCGCTGCAAAGCTCGACGCGGAGCGTGCAAAGGGTACCACGCGCGGCCCTCTACACGGCATTCCCATCGTGAGTAAGGATAACATCGCGACCGATGACGGTTTCAACAGTGAGTAAGCGTCTTTATCGGTATTCGACAGGGCTAACTACCTCTTGTGCAGCAACCGACGGGAATCTTGCACTCCTCGGCAGCAGAGTCAAGCAGGATGCCCATGCCATCAAAAAGCTGCGCGAGGCTGGCGTCATTATTCTTGGGCATGCAAACGAGAGCGAGGATGCAGACCACCGCGCAGGTCAGTCAAGCATGCTCACGCTTGATGCCAACAACGCTCACCTTGCCTCCAAGTCATCTCTTTCTCTGAGGGCTGGTCGGATCGTGGCGGTCAGACTCGCAACGTTTGGAACGGCACTCAGCAGACGGCGGGAAGCAGCACGGGCAGTGCTCAGGCTGTCGCTGGATATAACGTGAGCTAATACCGTTCTCAATGGTGACAGTCGCTCATTAGACTGCACTAGATCTTGATGGCCATCGGTACAGAAACGCACGGTTCCATTGTACACCCTGCAGGTCACGCTGGCGTTGTTGGTCTGAAGCCCACTGTGGTACATTTCTTGAACTTGCACTACCAGCACGACCTCGCTGAGCTTTCGAAACAGGGTCTCACTTCGCGCGCTGGCGTCATTCCAGGCTCGCACAACCGTGACTCTCTTGGCTCTTTCGCCCGCAATGTGCACGATGCTGCACTTCTTCTCGACGCCATGTATGGCGTCGACAAGAACGACGATAAGTCTTACGGCCAGGTGGGTCGGACTCCGGCAGGTGGCTACGCGCAATTTGCTACAAACAAGAGTGCGCTTGCCGGCGCTGTATTTGGTGTCCCTTGGCACAGTCAGTACTTTGTCTTTCTCACGTTGTATAGTTCCTGACCATAAATTCTAGTCTGGTGGTCCACCGTAGCAGGCGTAAGTTAGGCCCTCCTGGACAGGAATGACGGTTCTGACTGTCTCATAGGTCCGCGCCCCCGGAAACTCTGAAAAACTTCTGGCCAAGGTCAAGCAACTAGAGAATGCTGGAGCGACGATCGTCAACATCACAGAGCCGCTTCCTCACTCAGACGAGATTCAGAACGCCTACGGCTGGTGCAATTGCTCGTTGTTCACTGCCCTCGTACGGCTACTGAGCATATCACTTGTCTAGGGGAGATGCGGTTGGCACACCTTACTGGCTTCAAAGCGCGCGTTACCTGAATGTCGACCTCTATGTTGGGTATACCGGTCCGTACAGTTCACTCGCTGCGTACTTCCCACAGCTTACAGTCTGGCAGACTGGCTCCAGAACCAAATCACCTGGCCCGGCGGTCGCAACGATACTACTGACCTGCCGCTGAACAATCTTGGCGATCTTGTTGTGTGGAACATTCAGCACAATGCTTCTACCGGCGCGCTAGGTGGTCACTACCCGTGGAACTCGGGTCAGGACCAGCTTATCGCCGCTGTCGCGACCGCTGGAGTTCGCGATGTAAGGTACCACACTGCGTTGAGTAAGGTCGCCGATTTTTTTCAATCGAGGACACGACTGAGTATCTCCCTAGACTGGCGCCAGAGCCGTTCGATGGCGTGCATTGACGGTGGGTATGTCTACACCAACGGAAATGGCACCACTATCAAGCTTGATGCCCTGCTCATCCCGAACGTCGGTGGTGGCGGTGCCTCAAGCTCGTTCAGCAGCGTACTTGATGTCAGTCACGCTCGTTGCTCATTAGTACGCTCAGCTAACATGATACGCGTACAGGCGGCCACGTACCCCGGTATCACCATTCCCATCGACATTGACCCGTGGAAACTGCCGCTCGGTCTCGGTATCTGGGGCCGTGCATACGGTGAGGCCTCGATGATCAAGTGGGCAAGCGCGATGGAGGACCTCTTCCAGTTCAACGCGAACTTCGAGCCTGAGTTCATTAACTACAACACGACGAAGATGCCATTCGACGCGCGTTGGGTAAGCCAAGTTCCTCTTCCGGTTTGACGCTGAAAGTTGCTCATGTTTGCTCGCACAGCCCGGCTACTCGTGCACTATTGACTCTCTTACCCATCTCGGTTGCTCGCCTGCGTGAGAAGCCGGTATGGCGCACGCTAAGACCTCATGTTCACGGCCTCGTATGTAGAGACATGGATGTAGACGAACAAAAGCAAGCAGCCATTGAACGTTTCAGATTACGGGTAAGGCGCTCCTTAGTGCCGGACCCACTCGAACCGTCCCCGACCGCGGACTACTACGTCAATCTTCACTGCTTCGTAGCTGCCTAGCCGCCAGCGCGCTGCGTCCTCGCCATTCATCGAGTTCGCTTTCTCTCACGCTAAGGCTACCCTCAACCACCGCCTTCATCGTTCCACAACTTCTCGTTGACTGCGGCACGTATACTTCCTCGCCTATCCCGAGCTGCGCGTTTTCGAGCACGGCGATTGAATGTCAGATGAACGACTGTTGGTCAGTTTCATTTTCTCCCACAGAGCATTGGGAATCCCCAAAACGGCGTATTATTCTCATGCACCGTAGAGTTCCCAAGCTTGTCGTCCCACCTGTTGCGCCTTGCGCAGGACCCTTGGGAACACGCACACAACTCTCGCCATACTGTTGGCCGCCTTTAAAACACGACGAAGTGATGCTTCATCCTGCACCAGCACTCTCACTCGTCACCTGGTTCGAGTCCTTGCCCCGCTACATCCGTCTCTTCATCCTTTCATTGAGACCCAAGCTAGACACTAGACACTGTTACATATGTCGGACGTAGACTCCTTCCCCTTGACGCCGTTCGAGCAAAAGGCGCGCACGCATGGCTGGCTCTCGTTCTTCGGCTTCTTCGTCGCGCTACCCATAGGCGTTGGCATCGCGCGATACGCACGCACATTCTTTGGAGGATGGCTTTACGCGCACATGTTCATGAACTTCATCGTTAGTGGACCGCTCATCTTCGCTGGGTTTGCGTATGGGCATCAGACGACAAGTATGAGCGGCCTGCCGCATTACCTGGACGCGCATCAGGTATGTTTCACCGCGCTCACGTCTTACACCGATTTGTCACTGACGAGCAACGCAGAAAGGCGGTCTCGCTCTCCTCATTCTCTACATCATTCAGCTGTTCGTCGGCTTCTTCATTCACTGGATCAAAGTCCCGCGCGTCTTCACCGCCTTGAACGGCCACCGCCCGCAAAACCTGCTTCACATCCTCCTCGGCATCGCAATCCTCGCGCTTGCCTCGTGGCAGACGCACTATGGTTTGTACACAGAGTATCCTACGGTCACGGGCAACATCCACCCCATCGGCAAGGGCTGGAGGGACTTCTGGATCGCGATGGTCGTTGTACGTTTACATCTCCTCGGCCCTGAGCGTCTCACGCCACAGCAAATGTTGACGCGTGTTCTTTGTTTCAGATCGTGTGGGTGTTGTACGCAGCCGGTATGGCCTTGCTCCCGCGCCAGCTCCGCCTTGAGAGGAACATGCTGCAGACGAGTGAGAACAAGGAGATGAGGCTGGCTGACCGGTCGTCCCCTGCCGCTGCGTAATGACTCATGAGAAAAGACGGGTGCCAATGTTGGAGTATACTTTACCGACTCGGATGATATTAATACATGGACTTCTCGGTCTACGGCTGTTATACCCATACTGCGCAGTGAGACATGGGAGGAAATGAGGAGACATGCACGTCCCTTGCTGTCTGACAGAATGCATAAGTACTCGTCCGACGTAAAGGTATTCGCTGCATACAGCCTTGAACTCGTTCCCGTCCCCCGGGCCATCACCCTTGCTGCCCTCTCCCACTATACTGTACCCTTCCGCGCGAGCAGCCATGTCCTCCTCCGCTGGTCCCCTGACCCCGTTCGAAGAAAAAGGTCGTGCCCACGCGCACATCGCCTTCTTCGGCTTCCTCGTCGCGTTGCCTTTGGGCGTCGGCTTCGCGCGCTACCTGCGAACATTCTTCGGCAAATGGCTCTGGGGACATATGATTGTCAACTTCATCGTTAGCGGGCCGCTCATCATCGCGGGTTTCGTGCTTGGGTACCAAACGACAACCATGAGCGGGCGCCCGCATTTCCAAGATCCGCATCAAGTAAGCCGAGACTGCTATGTAGAGCCCGCGAGTCAAAGTTCGTATTGTTGACAGCCAGTCTAGAAAGCCGGCCTTGCGCTTCTGATCCTCTACATCGTCCAACTCTTATTAGGCGCTTTCATCCATTGGATCAAGGTCCCACGAGTCTTCACTAGCTTGAACGGACACCGCCCGCAGAACTTCCTACACATCCTCATCGGCATCTCCATCATAGCGCTCGCATCTTGGCAAGCGCATTACGGGCTGTACACAGAATGGGCAGTGGGAACTGGGAACGCGCATCCCGTGAGCAAGGGATGTAAGCGCTTCTGGCTTGCCATCGTAGTCGTACGTTTTCTGTCTTGAGGTCTGCGGGTGAATGGTATGAGACTGACGCTGGAATATAGATCGTGTGGACGTTATACCTTGGCGGGATGGCGCTGCTTCCAAGGCAGCTGCGGGCTGAGCAGTACGCGGCGCGAGACGCACAAGCGAGGAAGTGGGCGGGAGGCGATAGCAAAGAGAGGCACCTCATGGCCCAAGAGTCGCCGGCTGCTGCTGCGTGATGAAAAGAGACTAGACTGCGATGATGAATACTTTACCGGATCGGACAGAGATAATGTACGAACTTGACGAGCTCCCCGCTGTATGACTAGTTGAGGTACTTGCAATGATCGCAATTACTGTATGAGGCTGCCGTGCCGTGCGCACTCCGGGTATAACCTGGCTGGCGGCGACAAGTGCCGCCTAGAGAGAGCCCCGACCCTTCAGCATGAGAGGAACTGGCTGGTAAGTACACTGCATGGACCGGGCTTTGCGTGACAGTTGCGTGAAAGTCCTGACTCCTGCGTGTCGCTACCTGCGCTTTGGATGCACCCTGAGCGGATGCCGGCTACCCCATGCAGACAGCAGAAAGAGGGTAACTGTTTGAGCTGTATGAAATAGACGAGATGCGCCGGGATGGATTGCGCTGAACACTAGAGTCTAGAGAGTTTGCTACTCTCGAGCGACATGATCATGATGCGCCCAAGCTTGAATCATGCAAGCCATTTTAAGTTGTGAAGGCGGAAGCGACGACGACGTCAACACAGAAAGGCACTTGTACAGGAGCATCCTTTCTGGGGGAAGAGATCAGGTGAAGCAGATGCCTATTCGTGCATTTCTTGTACGCGCTGGCCATGGTGGTTCGCCGTGACAAAAGGAAATAACGCGTTTCGTTGATCAGCACCCACGCTGACAAACACAACCACACAAATCGAAATGCTCCCAGGCACCGCGGTCCGGCGCGCTTGCGGCGAATCCTTGCATTCGTCCACACTCCCATCTTCCCCATAACATTCACCATGGGCAAATGGTGCGCAACGCCTCCTCGTTTGCTGTAGGATAGTGTGCTGAACTATAATAGGACATCACAGCACACCGACGACGTTCTCGGTTCCAAATTCAAAAGCCTAGTGTGCGTCTAAAGCCACATTATCTCGCCACTTGTCCCTTACATTATCTGCGTCGGTAGCTCTGGTTCCGTTCGACGAGCCAAATTAGAGGATAGGGCAGGCTACACTATATCCTATGATGATTTTGTGAAAGAGCTCGACGCCGGAGACTCGTTCACGACGTCGTTGGTGGACGTACTTGTGCAGGTACGTGTCGTATATGTGTGGTGTGCTTACTAGATGCACTCTAATAATGATCATTCAAAGGAAATAGCACTTCGTCGTACGCGTAAGAGCTCAGAAGATAAACGCTTGATATCCGACGCGACCTCGAGAGGTCTACGCATGCTCGGCAACCAAGCCCGCACATACCACCCGCGTCGCGTCGGGCCACCTCCATCAGCGACTGCAATGCGCCGGGTTGACTATCTCTCCAGTTTCCCTCCATCCTCTTTTCCTCCCGACGACATGGGCGTCGACGAGGACGGGGACAGCACAGACTCTGGGCTCGACCCCGCGGGTGCGGCCGAGGGTGCACGCTTGAATACCGATCTATGGGACGCGATGGCCACAGGCCCGAGCTCATGTACGTTTTGCCATATATATATATATACTTGTGATCTTATTTATACTGAAATATGTATTCGCCACAGCATCAGGAACGTCTACTACCATCCTCCGCGGTTCCATTCGTCGCGCACGCGGTTCAGACTTGCCCTACCCTCCCCCCGCACCACCCGCATCATCTTCCCTAACCCACGGTCTCCGCGCCCTAGTCGAATCCGACCTCCCAAGCCTAACATCTTCTCACCGCCACACCCGCACTTTCGCAAACCGCGGTCCTCGCGCCCCTTCTCGCTCGACGGAATTCAGCGATGTAACAGCCTCGCGGAGGAGAGCGGGCGCCAGGACTGAAGTCGAGGAACATGAGAACGAGGAGGTACCGACTATGCGGAGATTATTCCCGTTTAGCGGGAGACGCTACGGGGAGTGGCCGGGTGATGCGCATGACGAGTATACGGCTTGGGGAACATCGTCGATGCCTTCGACCGGATCGCAGGACGATGCGTCCCCTGGGGATGAGGTGCCGCCTGAGACCGCTGGAGGACCTCCTACTCCTATACCGCGTTTGAGGCGTGCGGGGTCCGGTGCGATCGATGGGATTGTACCGTGGCATACGGCGTTTGAGGTTGGGAGACGGCATACGGGGAGGTCGAGCTCGGCTACGGTTCCGGAACCTGTGGCAGAGGGATGGGCGCGGGCTGATGAGTCTTGGTAGATGAGGAGCGCGGTGTGGGGATACATTGCTAGGGATAGAGTATGTGCTTTGCTGTTGTATGATTTGTACATTGGAGGCTTGTGCGTTGCGTGCTTTCATAGCCTGCTTCGAGGGATTTCTCGAGTTGTATCCTTATTAGCGAACGCTTTTGCTTAAAGTTCAAGTTGCTCTCTGGTCATTCAGGAGTTGTAACTGCAGCATTCCTATATAGTCGCTGCAGCGCTCGAGCCTCGAGGTGCATCGAACTAGGTACTGCGTAACATGGGGTATTTCTTAAACAGTCGCTAATACAGAGCACTTCACTGGCATTCGAACAGAGATCTATTGGTCTCGATACGTATAACGCCTGTACTTAAGACCCTCTATGGACTCGCATTATGCCACGCCGAGTCCACGCCCTCACCACGACCGTCTCTCCTTGACCCGAACCACCACTACAAGCAGAAACTCTTCGAAACCTGGGCTCCCAAGCCCTAGGATCACATCACAACCTCAGTCTACATGGCTACAGAAGAGCCGACGCGCCTACCTCCCACTGCTGCGGTTCCTAACTTCCGCGCAGTGATCATGAAACCCGCCGTCCAACTACCCGACCATAACCTGCACGAATCCCCCCACACGCGCGGCATCTCCATCAACAAATGGAAAATAAACGCCACGACTCGACCGATCTCCAGTGCATCTGAGCTCGATGCTTTACAGAGTTCGTTGGGCGGGTTACCGTTACCAGAGATGACGTTCGGATCGAACGAGTTGGAATTGGTACATGAGTCTAGTGGATGGAAGTATGTGTTTAGGACTGAGGAGGCGTTGAGGGGTGTTAAGAATGGGGAGCTTGGGGAGGGAGATGGAGGTGTGAAGGTCGGGTACGCGGACGAGTGGTTGAAGAGCAGGTGCAGTCCATCCTTTCTTGACTGGACGTTTGGTATTAAACAAGTCTCGCAATCAGAACTATACCGGATTCTACGATTCCGCTACCAAAGACGGAGCCTACGAAGCCATACGATTGGACATACACTACGACTTACGCCGGTCATCCAGATGCGGAAGAGCCAGCAACTGAGTGGCGCGAGGAGGATCCGGCAATAAGCAACTACGGGATACCCATAGCCGAGCTTACGCGCCCGGACCCGATCTTGTTCTATGCCGAGATCCCATTGTACGAAGATGAGTTGCACGATAACGGCGCGTCGAGCTACCTGGTCCGGATCGTGCGTAGTATTACTACTTTTGCTTCCTCTATGCTTTAGACTGACGGATCGGTGTTGTAGCGCGTAATGCCAACATGCATCTTCATCCTCGCACGTGCAACTCTACGAGTAGATAACGTCCTGTTCCGAGTACACGATACAAGGATATACCACTCCTTCTCTTCCGCGCCACCCGCCATCGTACGCGAAACGAGCGGCTGGGAAGCACCCTATAACCTTGTAGCACGCGTACGTCCAGATCTCTTGCCTTGTCCATTCTACTTCCTCTTCTCACTTCCTCTGCAGCGCCTGCCGAAAAGGGACGACAAGACACCATTGACAGACCCGAACTTCATTGGAAAGGTGCTTGCGGATATGAACAAGGAGACGTCGCAGATCGCTGGTGCAGGTACGAAGTGGCGAGGGCTTGGGACGAAGCTCGAGGTTGCGATGTTGCCTCAGCCGTCATAGACGCACGCAGATGTACTGATATTGAGACTCGCCCGGGTGCTTCGTGTGCTCGCGAAGATGCAAATATGTACTGATATATCGTGTGGGTTTGAACGCGTCGCGTCATTGGAACCAACCGCAATGTGGCTCATTGCTCGGACATCCTGCAAGGATTTGGAGTTCGGCGTTGTTTTACACGCCTTCTGACGAGTTCTGAGCCTCAGTATTCGCAGCAGCTTTCAGAGTATGCCGTGGATGAATTTCAATCCCACTGTCGTCCACGTACCCTTGATCGAATCCGATCGTCGCACTCGTGCTCGGCTCGCAGGTTTCAATCATTCGAGCCTAGTAGCTCGCACCAATTGTCGACCAGTGAGGCTGGTCTCGAGGGGCACGATTACATCGTGTCAGGGAATTGGCATGGCGCACTCTCGTCATGTACTAGTAGTGTTGAACTTTGAACATCAGGCGACGCCGTCTTGACGGCGCTGACATTAATTCCGAGTTTTACTTGAGCTGCCACCTGTATCGAATCAAGGCTCCTGGCGGGTGCACTGGGCACAGGATACCTGGGCTGACTGCGCTAGCAACTTTATCGGTACCGATCACTACAGAAGTCAACGCTGAGACTAACAAAACCCTTCCTTCAGTCTTCTTACCACCATCTTTATGGACTCTAGCGGAAAAAAAACATGCTTTACATGGCTGGAGATTGACGACAGCGAGATTCGAACTCGCGCCCTTTCGGACTAGATGAGGTATGAAACCTGATTCTAGCGCCTTAGACCGCTCGGCCATGTCGCCATATGCAAGGATGTAAATAAAACATAATAGTGGCGTGCAAAAGGGCTGAGAAGTCAAGAAGAGACATCGTGAGACGAGAATAGACAGCTCTTGCTCTCCAACCACCATCACTACTTCCCTACAATCGTTGACCCGTCTCTTTATCAATGACTACGTCTGTCGGGCTCCTCGATCTGAATGACGATGTGCTTCGCATCATCAGCGAAGCTGCCGCCTTCGTTCATCCCCCGCACTGGGAATTTCCGGGTGCAGACCGACCTCACAATTGGCAACCGCCTCCTCTCTCCAGCGGACAGGCTGAAACAGGAGCGGATTTTTACCCAAACAAATACTTCTGTCTTGGTTGGATATATCTGTCGCATGTTAGCAGTCGTTTAAGAGCTATCGTTCTTAATTTGCCGGCTTTGTGGGCTCGAGTCGTGTTGGCCATGCCATCCTCTTCGAGCCACCGCATCATACTCTCCCGGGCACGGGATATGCCTTTGTACCTGAACGTACCTCCGCAACCATGGCGCACCACACGGGGTAGACGTCGTCGTGCGCGTGCAAAAGCTTCGTTCGCGACTACGATCGTCAATCGCGCATCGGAAATCAATATTACCGAGCACATGTGTCTTGACTGGGCCACACTCGATATTCATGAATTCCCGATCCTGTGTCGTCTCGCACTAGACCAGCGTGGCTTCAAGCACGATCGCATGGATATTAACGCCACCAACCTTGTCAGCCTTGTACTGCGAGGCTCCTTGCCTATGTTCCCGTCACCCTTGCCTTTTCTTCGAGAACTAGACATCAGGAGCTGCTCGGATATAATTCCAATACATGCAGACCTTCAATCTCAGCATGATCTAGTTCTGCGTGCTCTCAGCCGCACTCCGGCTCTCGAGCGACTGAGCCTGGTATTTGAATCTGCCATCGAATTTACAGTCAGCTCTTCCAGACACGGACTAGAGTTGCCCATTCGACTCCCACATCTTCGTTCGGCATCCATTCAATTTGAAACGCTCGAACTCGACACTCCACCAGAGAATCCGTGGACATACATCGAAGCCCCGGATAACGTCAGTATCCGTTTTGGCTTTGAATGGTTTGTCAAATGGCCTACAGTTCAATGGGCCAATATATGCTCGTCTGCAGCTCACCAGCTGGGTTCGAAAGCCTACAACAACATTCAGATTGTTATGTCTCGTAGTTTCGATATTTCATTCAACCGTGGAAACGACCAACGGGGAGTTCAGTTTTACGAGGGTGCTTGCCATAATTATGACGACATCCTTCGTTTACTGCCGCGCTACGTCTATACTGAGGGGATACAAAGTTTGCACATTACCGTTACACGAGAGACCGCGCTCTTGAAAGACGGGGTTGCTCTTCATGCCTTTTTTATTTCATTCTCCAACATATCTGTTCTCACGGTCGAGACAGATGAGAAGACGACGGATGATACCTACAGAATCCTCGTGGATATTGCATCCAGTCGTGACAATCGACCTGCTGCGTTTCCTTCACTAGAAACACTCGTCGTGCGATGCGTTTCGATAAAGCGCGATAAAATTACCATGAAGGCGTTCTCCGCCCTGTGGGCCAGCATCTACTCTTTCCTCAAGACGCGAGCAGAGTCTGGCGGACGAGTTCGGCACCTGGTGCTATCAGGAATGTGGCATCGTGAACGGGTATTGAATGGAGGGGGGCGACAATTGGTCATGCTTGCCGACAACTTAGGAATGAGCGTTGCGGGAGGATATGTTGATGACATCGTAGATGAACGGATCGCCCGGTAGACGAGTGGCCTGGCGGGTACGAACGACCCTATATCCCATGGATTCTGGTCTTGGTTATCTACAGAAGGGATCAAGAAACATATGCTTTTTGACGAGCTAGTGTATCACTGTATGTGTGCATTGTACTACGTAGAGACAGCCAATACAACAAAGGAATTGCAGCTACTGGTGCAGATTGCGTCGATCTTGCTGAATGTCTGATAGACCTTGAACATCTGTATGTTGTAGCTAAACCCGGTCTTAACGCCGCCGGTGGGTATCTCGAAGACTTCGTGCTGGTCTTCGAACGCGATCAGCGAGAGCACGAGGAAACAGAACGAGCCGTCGTCCTGCTGGAAGAACGCCATCTGGTATGCCAAGTGCGTGCCCTCGCTGTACGTTGTTGACCCGAAGAGGCCACCGTCCGTCTGCGGCACAAGTCCGTCGCGTGCTGCTCCATCACACTTGAACCGTGCGCGGCAAGGTCACGCTTGGCTCCGTCAACGTCGACGGTCGCATACCTGATTGCGACTTGCGAGATCGAGGCTGTGACGCGGAATAGATGTTGTTCGGGTCTATCGAAGTGTGTAGCTCTGTACTGTCCGTTCAGAAGTGAAGACGGTCGCGTGATTGAGTGGTATAAGTCAAAATCTTGCTTGTACTAGTGTAGTACTAAGAACGACGGAGGTACGGTTCATCACCACTATTGAGAGATGCTCGTGCTTCAACGGCTTCTCAATGTCAAAGCGAAGGAACCTTACGTCGCATTTCTTGTAGATACAAGAACACTTCGCCTTCCGAGCGACCTTCGTTTAGGTATCGGAGAAGCTCCCTGTGTGTGTATTTACTAATTACATGGTCGTGAGTGTCCTAAGATCAAGATACTAGTAGAGTGTATTCGGGAGGCACAAATGACCTCGCCGGCGGCCGACCTGCTCCATCCCGGCACTAGAGACGAACCGCGAGTCCAACTTTGCCGCCGTGCTCATGCTCATAGTCAGGATAGGGCTAGCCACGCAAGAGTTACAGCGAGAACGCAGCCCTGTCAATTACTGTATCCACAAGGTACAGCTTGAAGGCCATGTCGTTGCCCGGATACATGCCCAGAATGGCCTTCCGCCGCTTAAACAATACGCGCTGTGGGATACCCGAATTCCTGAAAATAACATAATCGCCATGACGAGATTCTCTGCATGAGGGTGAGTACATCTGAGAATATACATAGGGTGAAGCAAAATGCTTACATATGATTGAGGAGCTGCTGCCTGTTATCAAATACGCGTTTGCAACCCCTACTAGGCTGACTAGCACTGCCGATGGGGCAGATGAGCTCTCCATTCATACGCTGGCGTGGGTCGTGCCTTGAATCGGCCACATTCTCTCGGTCCTCCTCACGCCTACGCTTCGAGGGGATCGAAAGTCCGGTATTGGATGGTGCAGATATAGATGAAGGCGATGGGAGCGGTCTGAGCGACGAAGCTATCAGGTGAGATAACGGGAATGGTGCGAATGGCAAAGGTGCAGCGGTCGAGGGAGGTTTAGGGCGGAGGGAGGGTACATTGAGTACAGCCTGGTGATGTGTCCCACCTCCGTTGTCGAAAGTCAAAGAACCTTGTCTGACTAACAGGTGATATACGCTTCAGCGGGATAGATATCTATGTTCGTAAGAACTTACGAGTGCTTGTTCCGTTAGGCATGGCTATGCGGGAGGGGGTTGCATAGTGATGCGATAGAGCAGGCGACTCTGTCGGAGTTATGTTGGAGCCAAGCAGTGCTGAACAGTGATCTCTGCCGCGACGCTCATTGCTGACACCTTCAGCGTCGATGAGTGAGGCTTTGTGTACGACGCTAGCAGTGATAACATCGCCGGTGACGGTCCGCGTGGAAATCGGCGAGTTAATTGGCGAGAATGTAACATCAGCGGAAGGGATCATACACCTTGCATCCTTTGATTCTACTTTTGCTACGATGTATGATAAGCATTCAGCCTTTGTCACGAATACCCAAGGCCATAGCGGACGAACGAACCACTCACGCAAAGAAGTCCACCATTGATTCTCTCCTAGATCACCAGCATATTGTTCAGGTGTGCATATTTCAAAAGCTCTAACCTCCTTGATAAAGAGTTCTGGGTCGAGAGCGGTTGTTCCGGGGCGTTTGCAGCGCAGTGCCACCATCTGAGTGAGCGAGTGTATGAACGGCGAGCGCGGAAGCTCATGCGCTCGGCGCGAGTCTCGTGCAGCCCACTATGAAAATCAGTGTCAGAATCAGTGAATGACCTGCGGGTTCGAGTCCGATCTCTTACAAGCTCTATTATGAAGGTGTGCGCATACACAATTTGTGAAAGCGTAGGGGCGAGTTTCAACGCCTGCAGAGCAGCACGGACACGCGCTGTAGCGCGAGAGTACTCTTCCATGCAGACTATAACACGTCGAAGTACCTTTGAGGGAAACAGTACGATCTGAACCTCGTGATGATGGTCAAAGGAGGCAAAGCGCGGACGTGGTTTGAACCAGTCGCTAGTAGTCGGCACGTGGCACTGATACCATCATTGATTCAGTCGACACACCGCTACCTTGTGCTGGAACCACCATCATCTCCTTCGTATACATCGTTCTCTCTCTACGGATATCATGCCCCTTGCCCTACTCGACCTAAACGAAGACGTTTTACGCGCCATTGGCGAAGCCGCGGCCCTCGTTCATCCTCCGCATTGGGAGTTTCCGGGCTTGGGACAACCTCACGGTTGGGCGCCGCCTCGTCTCTCTCGCAAGGAGGCGGCATCGAATGAGAAGCCCTACCCTGACAAGCGCTTTTGTCTTGGTTGGATATACCTTTCGCACGTCAGCAGACGTCTGAGAACCATCATCATCGAATCCCCAGCTCTATGGGCTAAGATTGCATTGGCCCTGCCATCGCGTCGCAGCCAGGCAATGCTGCTCTCTCGCGCGCAGCAGATGCCTTTGTGCCTTCACTTGCCTGTAGAACGCTGGCGTACACAAGAAGATCGACAGCGCCGGGCACGAGCGAAATCCGCATCCGTGCGCGAGCTCATTGAGCGTGCAGTGGTCATCGATATAGGAGAAGATAGATGCTTTCAATGGTGTTCATACTTCCACGGACACGTATATCCGGTTCTACGCCACCTCACGATAGCTCACACGGACCATGAGCGTGCTTGGATGGTAATCAGTGCACCCAATCTGGTTAGCCTTACAATTCGCGGAACTCTGCCCTTATTCCCGTCGCCGTTACCGTCACTTCGGGAGCTAAGCATAAATGGCTTCTTTAATCGGTTTTCCGTGGATCTGGAACCACGGGACGGCTTGATCCTGCGCGTTCTAAGTCGCACTCCGGCCCTTGAAAAGCTTTCGCTGGTGCTTGGTCATGTCACCGAGTTCACGGTGGGCAACTCTACGCAGGTGCCAGTGCTACCCATCCAGCTCCATAATCTTCGTTGGGCCTCGATTTCATTCCCAAGCAATGATTTTGGGACTACAACTGAAATACCCTGGTCATACATTGATGCCCCGGACAACACTAGTATCGGATTGGAATACAAATGCGCAGTCCACAATTGGCCTGGCTTGCTTGCTGCCGCGTCTCGCCAACTCGCTTTGATAACACACGATCGCCTCGCTCTCGTCTTTTATGGTGGCACTATTGCATTGTCTGTTGACACCAAGGACCACGAGCCTCTGGGTGCCCAAATCTGCGAACTCGTGCACCGTGATACTTGCGATGATATCCTACGTTTACTTCCTGCCTATATCCACGTTGCTAACATACAGCACTTGACCCTCACACTCAGAGAGTCCACAAGCATTGTACAAGACGGGACCGCTCTACATGCATTCCTCACTGCTCTCCCCAACGTCACCCTCCTCGTCGTCGAGACCGACGAGAGGACGTCTAACACACTTTACAAAATTCTGGCAGACAGTACTTCCTCGCACAGTGGCCTCCCTGCTGCGCTCCCGTCTCTGCATACGCTCATCGTGCATTTCGCTCGGGTGTTGCAGCGTTCCAAGAAAAATCCGAATGCGCTGACAGCCCCATGGGCTGGTGTCATCCTATTCATTCAATCGCGAGCGGATGCGGGCGGACGATTGCGCCACCTGATAATATCGGGAGATTGGAAACGAGACCAGCTCGGTGACAAAGAGCGAGAGGCAGCCAGATTTGCTGACGAGCGCATGATGAGCTTCGTGAAGCCCTACGTCGATGACATTGTGGACAATCGGGTTAATAAGTGAACTAAGGGTCGTGCACGAGTTGGTGGCAGAAGTGACTACAATCTTGCAGTACGTCTTGATCAATGCATGAAGGCGGAAGAGTATTAAACTGATATACGAGTTAGGTATCATTGAATGGACAGAGTTCTTTACGGCCGCGAACGTTACTACGCTCAGCCTCATGACCCTATGCTTTTAATAGACTTTGAAGACCTGTATGTTATAGCTGATCCCAGTCTTAACGCCGCCGGTGGGTATCCCAAAGACTTCATGCTGATCTTTGAACGCGATGAGCGAGAGCACGAGGAAACAGAATGAGCCGTCGTCCTGCTGGAAGAACGCCATCTGGTACGCAAAGTACGTGCCCTCACTATGCGTCGTGGACCCGAAGAAGCCACCGTCCGTCTGCGGCACGAGTCCGTCGATCGCGTACGACATGAGCGCCATGAACAAATCGCGACCGTCGACGAGGCGGATCCCCAACCAGAAAAGCTCGTGGATGAGCTCGTTGAGCTTATCGTCGACGATGCTCGAGTCAATCGTGGACAGCGTGTCCGTCGCGTGCCGCTCCATCACACTCCAACCGTGCGCGGCAAGGTCGCGCTTGGCTCCGTCGACGTCGACGGTCGCATACCGCGTGTCGAGGTTTTTGCCCATATCCTTCATGACGACCATCGCCACGCGCATAACATCCTCCGAATATTCGTCCCTATTGAGGATGTTGCCGCCTTCGAAACGGAACTCCAGCTGGTCTGACATCTTTGCGCGAGCTTGATGATAGATCTGTGGACACAAACCTCAGCGACCGAGACGATGTCGGGAGGCCTCGTACGACTTACTCGGATATGCACGGTGCACTAGACCTTGAGTGATAAGACCGGCGAAAGGCTTTGCGGTTGCCTGCGAAAGTTGACGCTCAAGAATTGAAGTCTCCATCAGTGACGAAGACTGACCTTCAGAGTGCCCTCTTGGAGCCTTTCCACCAACCCTTTCCCCGCTTATATAGGGCACAGATGAGCGCGCAGTCCGGTGAGATACTGATACAATCCGTGACTAAAGCCGTCAATCAAGCATGAATGTAGCGGTATGAATGGAAGTATGTCAGGAGGATCGATGCCAGTATGAACCTGGGTGCTAGTTTCCGGACCTTTGTGTCTACCGGTGTGTTGACGGCATATACTGAATGACCAAGCTAGTATCAAGAAGACCTCGGTTCATGTTTAACCCACTGGGCCTTGAATCGGCATGTCATATGAGAGCCAGGAAGTTGGCAATGAGGGAAAGAAAGCGATCGATAAACGGACCGCGACGCCGTCGTATAATGCGCAGCATCCGCGAGCTCAGGTTCAGTTTAGATCACTCGGAAATCACCAAAGAAATAATGGGATTCGGAAGGTACACGGATCACAGAGAGCTCATACGCTTTTATTACCCGTGTCGAAAGGCTCCTCGCCATCCTGTAGACGTTCATGACGAAGACATCGTCCCAGCGCCCATAGGCAAAGCGTGCATACCTTTGACACCTTCCTGGGCAGATCTTCTGCAAACCTTCTGAAGGATGCAAGCGGTGCTTAGCCCAAAGGAACCAAGAGACCGAGATTGCAGACGAGGCGTAAGGAAAGACTCTTGACGACGCGTGAGCCGGCGTCACGCGTGATGTCCCGCCGCGTTCGACACTATGCCCACCAGCCCTGTAGCCTATCCCGAAAAATCTACGACGCTCATGGTCCATGAACAATAGAGACACGCAAAGGAAGAAAGGAACGAGGCCGGAATACAATGGGAAGTCGGACTTGAAAGGGCTCCTTTGTGGGCGGACCCGCAGCGCGGCTAGTCCCGAACCACGTCCGGGATGTTTAAAGATCGGAAGCGGGGCCTCCTCGTCCTCACCTCTCCACCACCACCATCCCCTCCCCTTCTCACAGTGCAAAGAATAACACGCCTACACCAGCGAACGATATGACTTCTCCAGTTCCTGACTTCAGCGCCCTTGGCTGGATGCCGGCCAATGTGGCCAATGTGGCCAATGTGGCGGATGCAAACCGGGTATGGACATGACAATATGGCCAGCAGCTCGATACTGATTGGGGTATGATGCAGACGGACCCTTGGGCAGATTTGACTGGCTACGTTGAACGCAACCAGATCCAAGTAAGTAAACTCCTACAAAATCCTGACAGTCCGGATGTGAACCGATGTGAATAGACCCCACCTCCCGCGTACGGTAGCACCACCAGCGCGACGCCGGTGAACGCGTTCGGCGGGCCGTCGCTCGATCCGTTCTCCAACAACAATAGGGCGAATTGGGACCTGGACTATCAGCGCTCGCTGCAGGGCGGCGCCGGCATTCAGGGCGTGCCACCGACGTCCAACTATCAGCTTGACCAGGCCAACATGGCGCCGGGTACATGGCGCTCATCGCCGCTCCCATCCCTGACGGAGAGGGACACTCGCTCGCCGTCCAGTGGCCCGGACACACCGCGCTCTGCCGCGCCCGTCGGTCTCGATGGGATGTACACTGGCGCTGGCCCGTCCTACGCCGGAAACCACACCGCGCTCGCCGATCTCGGTATCCCGCCCATGGTGCCTACTAATGTCAACTTCGATCCCGACGCTGCACTCCGGTTTGGAACTTACAATCTCGGGAACATCCCTGGTCTTCAGCTCCCTGGACAGGAGCAGTTCGAGCAGGAGTATCCCTATGAGCTGGCTGGGAACAATGCGTACGGTACGAGGCTTGTTCATCGCATCCGTAAAATCGCGCTGATCATCGCTCCTCATCGATATAGGCAACATTCAGCCTCTTCCTTACCCACCTCTTCCCGATTTCTTCAACATGCCGCCGCCGTTCTTTGCGAAAGAAGCTGCCATTGACCCGGCGCTGTTGCTACCGGAACTGTCACAGACGAACGCGAATAGGGCATCAGGTACGCATATTAAGTGGTACAAGATGTGATTATTCCTGACAAATGTCCATCCAGGTGCCCATCGCCACAACGACACTCGTGCGCGTGCGCGCCACGAGCCGTATCCGTTCCAGGCTGCCCACTCCGGCGCAGACCTGAACGCGAACAATACCGAATCAACCAACGCGGCCCTCGCGGGAGGTGCCCAGGCGGGCGGCGCAGGCGGATCTGCATCGTCACGCCGCAGATCTGCGAGGACGAAGGCGAGCCCATCTGCGACGTCCGCCGCGCCCGCGAAGCAGCGCAAGGCCACGCGCACCAAGACGTCCAAGACCGCGAAACCGCGCGCCACGAAGGCGAAGGAGTTGCCTCCGCGTGATCAGGACGAGAGATGGGTCTCGAAAGTCGATCTCTTACCTGACGTGGACGCGGCCATCGAGACGATGTATCGCAACCAGAGCGACGGCTTTGTCAAGGAGGTGTGCCTCGTCGGTGGATGCGTCCCTAAAGGGAACGTCGAGTGGGTGGACAATGTCCCCGTCTTCGACGATAAGGCCGTTTTCGTCCCAAAATTCGCCAATAAGATGGTCCGCGACCGTCACCTGCGCTCCAGTCACCTCGGGCACGACGTCCTCTGCAGCTTCGAGGGATGCGACTACAGGGCACGCGCCGACGCAGTTGTAAGACACGAACTCAACCCGAACAAACACCAGCCCCCCAAGGGCAAGGGCAAGGGCAAGGTCGTTGACCACGCGCCGCCATTCGACTTGCACGAGCACGGTTCGGACGACGACGATGACTTCGAGGATATGGGCGCAAGGGAGCAATGGGGGCAATCGCAAGCCGGGTCATCCGGCGCCGCCTACTGAGGGGGACAAAGTCAAGGCGAAGATAACCTTTGTGATGAAGGAAGAGAACATTAGTATGATTGAATAAATGGACGATGGCTTGCACACGGACCGGTCTGACATGTATATCTTGTTTTTTTTGTAACTCGTTGCGCTGAGAAATACAAACACTTGGTACTCAAAAGATCTGTGTCTGATCCTTGAGAGCAACTGTCCACAACGCTGGAACGCCATATATTCCGAGCGCATATATGCAGTAGGCCAAAACCTGAATTGGGCTTGTGCGCACAAACGTGCATGCAGAGAGCATGCGAGTATCGCATTCCGGCATCGCTCTCGGCGGTATGGAGCTGATGAGAAGTAGAGGTAATTACCTATAGGGTTATGAGTATAGTGATCTTTCAAGATAGAGACAAAGGCGGCGCATTGAAAACTTCGGTGAAGAAAGGGAGTGTAGGAGAGGTGAAGACGTGTCACTGGCAAAGCTGGATTTCGTACCTAGTATCCCTCCTTTTCCTCCTTCATCCGGGGCCTCGTAGAGTGAGTACTTTCTCCACCTGCAGTAGAAGGTCAAATATATAGGTATGAAGGTACAAAGCCAACCACATCGGATACCGTGGTTTTCTTCCACAACTTTTCTCGGGCGACCCGCGACACGCGTCGGCCGAGCCGTCGCTTGCTCTCGACGTCCATGATCCTAATTTCTTGTAACACTTGTTGCTCCAACCCAGCGGGACGGTTGGCCCCCAAATGAGCCCAGACACTGAAGGTACAAACATGTATTGCGAGCGTGCCAAATCGATAAAGCTCTATAACACCTGTGGCGGAGTCCAAGTTCGCTTTGAAGAAGGGAAGTCATATGTCTTGGGCGCGGATAGGGTATATTCCCCCCATCACACCGTTTTCGTGGTTGCTTCTGGACCACCACCATCGTCTTGTCTTAGCATAACTTTCGATATTTCATGCGTCTTTTGCTTCCTGACCTAAGCGACGACGCGCTGCGTGCTATCTGCGAGGCTGCTTCCCTGGTCCATCCTCCATACTAGGAGACAAAACCGGACATATCTTACAGTTCATGGTGGACACGAGTGTGCATGCGAACATCAGCTTTTGTCGAGGATGGATATATTTGCCGTACGTTCGCGTGCGTTTGAAGAACGTCATCATCGATTCCCCAACATTGTGGTCTAGGATCATCTTCTGCATACCGTCTCCGTCAGCTTTAGAGACGTTGATTACTCGTGCGCGCGAAACGCCTCTGTCCTTATCAGTCCCCACAGACGACTGGCGTACCTTGTGAGAGTGCGTATCGAGGTACCTTGCATTTCCACACAAGTTCGCGAATGTAGATCAACTTCTCGGGCGTGCCAGCGTTCTCAAAATTATGGGCGCGATGTTAGACAAGGACTGGAGCCCATTCCTCAAAGGACCTCGATTTCCACAGCTGCGCCACCGAGCCATACAGCACTTGGATACTAGATCGTCATATGTACCACTGGGCACCAGCTCCAGGCTTGGTCTCGTCAGTCTTACTACGAGAGCATCGATGTCCGGCTACATCGTGCAGGAGAGGAGACGAAGGACCAGCCTGGTGTTTGGTTCTTTGAAACTGAACTGCGACGCAACCGGTGACTCCTTTCGCTGTATAACATGCTCGCTGGCCTCCATTCCAGGCTCGGGGGCCGTGTTTGCGGTCCGTATGACCTTCATCGTGCATCGAACCTCGATTGCAGAGCGACAGTCCGAGTGGAATATACTAGCCGACTTCTGGAACAGTATCGTGTCGTTCGTGGAGGCCCGAGCAAGAGCAGACGTGAGGGTGCATCGCCTGGTCCTAACAGGTAAATGGTCGCGTGAGGAGATCTATGACCAGCCACGGGTCATGGTTGTCGAAGAGAAGAGAAGGCTCTTGTGCAGACATATGTTGGTGACGTTGTAGACGAGTGGCTTAGTTAGATTTGGAGTATGTGCTTCACGGAATCGAACAATCATGTATATCTTGAGCATATTCGTGAAATACCGCGCAAGAGGTAGGGAAAGGTTAACAATGTTCCAGTCAATAAACGAGTCCGTGCGCATACTGCTACATCATCTATACCTACATTCGCTATCCTCCGAGATCTGCTGTATATCAAAGACTCCGTCGCACCACGCATACGCAACAGTACTTCAGCCCTGTGCCGTCCCGTTCATGCGTAGATTGGCTGGCAGAGGAGGCACAGGAGGGATCGCACGGCCGTTGGGCGCAGGGTGGTCCTCATCCATGCGGTCCGGGTCGCTGCTATCATCAACGTCAGCCACACCGCTATCCTCGTCGTCCTCATCCATCATCTCACGCGCACGCTAAAGCAAGAACATCAGTCCCGATCCAATACGCCGATTGAGTATAGACAATGCCTACCTTCATGGCTTCTGCCTCGTTGGAGTAATGCCGGCCCCGTGCACGCACGAAAGCGGCATGTTTCTCAGCGGCTGGAGAGACGATAAGCAAACCAATGTCCGAACTCCGCAGTGGATCGAACTTACTCTCTGGATCCATCTCCTCTTCCTCTTCGACTTCTCCACCTTCCGCACCAACAACGATGAAGTCACCCCGCGCATCGGATGGGAGAGTGAACGATGTGCTCCGGCTGGACGAACGCGAGCTCGAACGGTGATTGCTAGATACAGATGGACGGCGGGAAGACGGGCCGCTTCCAGAACCAGAGCTAGTGGCTTGCGCCGGAGTATCCTCTGCGGGCTCAGAAGCAGCCGCTTTGGGCGATGACAGCGGAGAAGAGCTCGCGGCGCGGTCGCCGGCAAGCGAGAAACCGGGGATATCTATAGTAGCATCGCCACCGTTCAGTACAAGCTTGTGAGGCCATATAATTACAAGAGAACCCACCGCCCTCGACTTCATCTAACTCTGCATTGTAGCGCACGTAAGGTGTCTTGGGTTCGGTGATCTTCATCTGACTGTCCTTCTGAGCCTCGGTGAGCGCAAGGTTCTCCTCATCCCACTGCAGACTGATCGCAATGAGATCACTGTATGATACGCGGAGAGTATGTATACTCACTGCTGCCCGGGAGTTATGGGCGGGGTGGGCACAGCCGGAGCCGGGGCTGGCGCAGGAGCCGGGGCGTTCTTGAGGATGCCTTTGGGCTTAACAGAGGAAGACGCCGAGCGACTGGGAGGACCCGGATGGACGGGGGGAGTGTTCGTAGGGGTATCGTCAGACATAATTCAGTGCTATCGGGGTCGTAGATATATCAAAAGTTCAAAGTGAGCGGGCAGATGGTGGTCGATGGCAAGGTTAGCGCCATGCCCATGTTGGGTATGGGGCACGGGCGTGGGACACGAATGATGCCGCCTGTAGACGCGAGTGGGCTGTCTCTTTGTTTCTCTCATCTTCTAGCACCACCGATGGCCTAGAGATGCCCGCTAACCGCTAATTAGAGCTAGTTCGCGTACTTGCGCCGCGGGATGGACTTGGAATTACGCTGCTCATGTGGCAAACGCGGATGTTTCTTGACTCGAGCCTGGGCGACTCGATGATCTCAGGGTCTCAGAATCCCCAATGCTCATCTTACAGAAGTCTACGGACTGCTGTATTCTCAGCTACGTGTGCTCGAGTTTCTATCAAGCATCGAGAGCTGGGGTTCAAAGTCCAGTCTTCTACCGCACAATGAAAGTCGTCAGTGTCGACATCAGCTTATAAGCCATAACTCTGCTAACTTTGCTGCGCTTGCAGTTGCAGTGCCATATGTGTCATATTTTTGGGATGGACTATTCTCGTTCTCGTATCCGCGTTCCGGTGCTTATAAGATGCGAATAGATTCTCGTTGTCGGGCTTCTCAATGCGTTGTGGCGGCCGACGTTCCGCGGCTCCTCGGAATTCCGAACACTACTGGCACGGCCGCACGTATAAGAATGCTGGCTGTCAGAGGTAATTCACTAAAGCGAACACGCCCTCTTTAAGATGATTGCCCTTGCAATACGCCGCTACCGCAAACGCAAAGAGCAGAAGGAGGCTACGAAGAAAGAAACGGAGCTTGCGAAATCGCAGGTCAGTCAGGTTCACGGAGTCCACACGCACAATCTGACACTGCTCCAGAACCAGTCGCTCTCCGGTCAAGGTCAGGCGACGGAAACAAGACCGCCAACGCAGAGCAGTAGACAATGAGCCTGAATGTGAGTCCATCTTTACGTTCTTGGAAAGTATCGAGTAATTGACTTCGAGTAAAGGCTATCGTGCTTCATAGTTTTGCTGCGTTCTTGCGAGTAAGAGAAGCTTAACTTGGGTCTCTACTCAATCGGCTGTCCCTGCGTACTGTCACTCTGCCCGCCAATTCGTGGTCGTACATATTCATGAGGCAAGATCCGATTGCTCAGGAGCCCGTGCACACGATGAATATCATGCTGTCGCACTCCTTACGTGGGACCTAGACATGTTCGCTTTGAGTCATATTACATAGCCCTCCCACTCGTAAGTATAGAGGCCCCAAGGCTATCATGCGCGTGTATGCTAGCAATGGGCAGTATCACAGCGCTGTGCATCGCGAATGCACTGTTCAAGGCTCTGTCATTTCATGTACCGGCCAAGCTTCGGTGTTGAGATAAGAGGTAAGAGGAGCGCAGGGACCGCGTGAAACAGGTATACGTCCGTTACTGGTGACCTCGGAAGCTCCTTGCATTTCTCGCCTAGCGCATTCGAAAACACATATAGCAGGGGCCGACAGCGATTCTCTCATCCAAAACCCACCCCTGATCGCTGTCTCCTCCCCCATCGCGCATCCTCATGGCCCTTGTCGCAGTTGGCATGCTGGGAGTCGCGGCTTACCAGGCTGTATCGAAGAGGAGAGAGGTTAAGCGGCAGCTTCATGAGCAGGAGGCGCTTGTGGCGGCAGGCGCGGTGCCCATTCCTTTCCTGGAGCAGGTACGTCAATCTGCGATTCCTTCTTTTCACCTGCTCATCAAAGCACGATAGGTGTCGTCGGTTACCCTACCAGGCCATGCCGACACCCCCGAGCCCGGTTCGCCCGTCTCGAGGTTCCTCCCTTCGCCCTCGAAGTCCGTCCGTACTGGCTCGACATCGAACTCGTCCATCGTCAGCGGCCCATCGACACCTTCGACACCGCTCACGAGCTCAGTCTGCGAGGTCGCGGCCTTGCACGTTGACGAGCCCCGGCATCATCACCCCCGTAGAGTGGGCAGAACATTGAGGAGGCATCTTAAGCGAGACGAGGCAGCGCGCGAGGAGTTCGACATCGACCCCGCGGATGACGCTCCGCCGCCATCGTATCAAGAAGCCACTGCTGCAACAACGTCAAGGCGGCGGCAGCTTGAGGGAGGTGGACACGTTGCGCTCTAGATTGAACCACTGTTTACCAGTAGCGTCATGGACTACGGATCGTACTTCATTGTCTCTAGTTTGCTTGTAGTTGTTGTATGCATAACATGGAGTCGGCGCTCGGTATTCGTGGGAAGCCTTGTACGTTCGTATTGAGTCAAGAGGACATGCGCTACAGGGGAGGCTGAATAGAAGCGGAACCGCGTTCCTAAAGTTAGCGAGTACAGCAGTGCCCATCGCATCAACGTCAATACAATCCTCCGGGATGGGTCGGGCCAAGGTCGGGCGTGATGAAAGACTGTTTGCATCTTGCCTCCACGGCGACACCGCTACTCCAGCCTCGGGTGGCATCGCCCCTACGCTCCTCAGCGTATACATACCACTCACTACTAGTACTGTCCGCGACAGCACACACTATACCCACGCTCAATACCATCTTGAATACCACGACATGCCGATCATATTTCTTGTCCGCGGCGTCAAATGGACGGTGAAGAAGGGTTACAAGATGTATACCGACCATAAAGAGGGCAAGGTTATAGAAGAGCAGATGAGGGAAGAGGAAGAGTTCCAGAGAGCGCAGCCTACACCCTTCATATTGCCAGAGGTGAGCCCCGACCACACCCTTCCTAGTATCATTCCTCGTCTGACGGGCGTCTAGCACCTAGTAACGCCTGGTCCCTCCAACCGCAACTCCAACTCCAATGCCAGCACCAATGTCACCCTCGAACTCGCAGAAGATCCAACTTCCCCTGCAGTTGTCGTGAATGCAGAGGAACCCATCGACGCCGAAACCCTTGCACTCGCCAGGTCGATCCAGCGAGAACGAGCAAAGGCGAACTCGAAGACGCGCGCCAATCAGCGGGAGGAGCCGGTTGTTGACCGCGACGCTGTTGATGGCGGCGACGACGAACTTCCGCCGCCTGCGTACGAAGAGGCCATAGCGGCGCCTAGGGCGGGATCCTCGCTGGCCAGTGCGGGCTCGTTACGGCCATTGCCGCGCCCATTGCCAGTGCCGTCTCCAAGTCCACGGCTTTCTTATTGAAGGGGATGCGGAAGGGTGCGGGTAGCGAGAGGGTTCATAGCTTCGTCATGTTTCACTACTTCTGTATTTGTATCAGGGCAGCCTTGCTGAATGTCGTGCTTATGAATATGATGACGGCCTATCGAGCCCTGCTGTGAAGAGGTTGCCTTGCGCGATCTCCGGTTTCCGCACGGCGACTGTGGCCGTTACTCAACTGGCAACGTTGATCAAGACAGACTACAGCTGTACATGGCAAGCGCGCTTGGCGTTAGGCGAACGAGAACGAGTAAGATACTGAGCACTTGCGAAGATGGCATGCTCAAAAGAGCAAAGTCCAGCTATATACATTAACCAGCTCTACGAGTAGAAAGGTTCAAAATATCAAAGCGACAAAAAGAAGGCAAGTTATGAAACTGAAGCACCATGCGACTGAGAGTAATCTGGCGGGGGCTCATTATTCTCCGGGCCCGTTGCTCCTTGCAAGAAACGTCTGAGGTCCTGTACGAGCGCAGGCAACACGCGAACCGCCTCATCTGTCGAAGACGTCGGTTGCGTGCTCTGGGAAGTTACATCCGATGCGGGCCCCGACATAATCACCGGTATGGTGTCAGCTGCTGTGGGCAAGCTCGAGAAGGACGTCTGCATCTTCGAACGAGGGGCATTAGTCGAGGGCATCAAGGAAGCTTGCTCCCTAAAAGGGTCAACAGCATTCGGCGAGCCCTCGACGGCGCGCATGACCGTGGGCGGCGTTTCTCCTCCAGAGTCAGCGAGTTCATTGGAATGCGACGCCTTGCTACGTTTGCGTAGGAACCATGCGATGAGCCCGAGAAGCGCGAGCCCTCCAACGCCACCGACGACACCACCCACTATAGCACCTATGTGGCTCGTCGGTGAGGAACTCGAGGGGTTGCTTGTCGGCGATGGGGAGGGCGTGGAAGAACTGCCCCATTGTAAGCTTGGTGAACGGTTAATTGGGCTTGTGAACTGACGACGTAGAGTTTGCGGTTACGGGAGCCATACTGATCGCAGAGTTGAACACGTTGATGGCCGCAGACTGGTCTCCCGGATTCAGCTGTTGATACGCGGGTCCCGTCCACGCCGGCCCAAACGTGTAGTTCGCAGGATCGCCAGAGAGCTTCTGGATAGCGTTAAACTATGGCCCGCTCAGCACCTGTACGTCAACTTTGGAACCATACGGAGCCTACCTGCACGTTCATGTAAGCCTCGATGTAGTTGGCCAGCGCCGTATTCTGTGGGCCGTGCCACTGCCAAACTGCCTGAAGGGAGCGCATAAAGATACCTAGGTGAGCAAGCTTAGCGGCGTACGAATCACAAACGAGGATTGGCATACTAACCCTTTGCGCCTGGACCGAGCGTGTAAGGTGCCCCGGTCTGGTTGGTCGGTGGACCGTCGCCTGTACAGAGTGGGTCAAACTCACAGATCCCTATACAGAACAAGACGCTATATACCTTCCCATTCGATCCCATTCGACGTAGTGAACGCGGGATTTGAGATGACAGTCGCTGTCAGAGATTGTGTACTGGTAGCGAGGCTGTCAAAGACATATAATCTGTTAAGATCCTTGCACACTCACAAAGGGTCCCATTGAGTTTTCTTCGACACATTCGCGTAGACACTGATACCCTCGAGGACAAGGCCGGAGTGAATCGTGGCGACGTTCGTGGGGTCAGCGTAAGAGCAAGACGATATGTTGAACTTGTCCATGATTAGTGTTCCGTTGTAGAGCGTGCTCTGAACAAAGGAGATGGACGCTTCCAGAGCATTCTCGTAGTCCAAGTCGCTAGTCGCGCTCAACAAGTAGGCGGAAAGACTGGGCAGAGCCATGAGCGGGTGCCAACAAGCATGATTCGGGCTCAAGAAACTTACGCCATGAAGCCCCTACACCAATTTAGGCATTGATTTAGAAGCCGCGACTCGGAAGTAGAACGGGACGGACACTCACCCAACTGTTTCGCCGGTGATGAGGGGGTCCACAGGATTTGAGTGTATCCAGAACACACCGCCGGCTGTGGTAGCTACGGACAAACGAAGATGATCGAGTTGAGCTCCTTGAGATATACCGACAAGAACGTACAGCCGTTGCAGGTTCGCGATATAGGAAAGGGCTTGTTGGCGGTACGCTCAACTTGCTGGCCGTTCTGCGCGTCGTCGGTCGTGATGAAATTCTGATTCACTTGCTGCCAGGCGCCTTTAGCCGTCTGCAGGAAGAAGTCTTGTTTGTATGCGCGGTACGCATGGATAGCCGCCAGGCCCCAATAACTGTAACTCAATCAGACATATTGACGAGTGCATTGAAAACCACGACACTCACATGTACTCTGTTGTATATCCCTGACAGCAACTCGATCAGAACGGGGTGGCACATGAACTGGGGTAGAACATACCCTGCAATAAGAATGAGTCTAGCCACACATATGTCAAAGACAGGTACAGCCGACGTACTCAGTATAGAATCCGCTGTTGTGCGCTGGGATCCATTTGTTCACGGAATCGGTGACGACGTCCAGGTTATTTGTTGAGTTGGTGAAGAGGTCGTTGAGCGCAAGCACGGAGATGAAATTGGACTGTTGGAGGTTGGTGAGAGCTGCGTTGCGCGACATCATCCCGTCAGCGTTGCTGCTTCACTCGGACCACGACAACGCGCACCGTCGATCTGCCCAGATGTGGAGTTGATGATGGAAGTAAGGACAGCGATGGACTTGGTAGCAAGAGTCTCGCGTTCGGTTCTGTTCAAGCTGACAGTGGGATCCTACCAAGCGAACATGAGGCTATGAGGCGAGGGACATATCGAAGCTACTCACCTGCCAGGCATTGGGAACGCTAAGGTCTTGTGCGAAGGATGGAAGGGCAGAATAAACAAGAGAAATAATGAGGAATAGGTATCGGAAAGGAAGCATGGCGCGCGAGCGGTGGGCTGCACGACACTACGACGCGCGCATGCAGACTTATATTATTATATGCCACCCTGACGATGAGCGCCTACTGTACGAGGTTAGCGGCTTCAAAGTGATCATGGCACGTCCATCCGGATATCTGATGGTCATTGCATGGCACAGATTCAGCGTAACCTAGGATAGACGCCGCGAACCCCCGGCGTTACACAGTAATTAATGATACTGGTCGTACAGCCCCGAAAGAAGTTTAGCCCTTACGTCGAGTTTCGCTACCATCAACGTGACAACACAGAGTCCAACACCAGCTTGAGATCCTTGAGATCCTCCAACACATGACGTCGGCGTCGAGGAAGAGGGCCAGGGAGCTCGAACTCAAGGTTGCAAACTAGGGTGAGCGACGGTGAGATCTGTCCATCATTCGAAGCAGGATACGTTTTGACACGAGTAAACGCATTCTCAGATTTCTAGAGCCCGAGTGTATTGCAAAGTCTGTATAGCGGGGAAACGTAGTGAATTGGCTACCAGCCGTCCTATATCCCGTGGTGGGCGTTAGTGGACAAGACGCGCGCCGCGCTTTCTCGACCGCGCCACCACCATCTTGACCAATATCACACTGCCCTGAATTGTACATTTATTTCAAACGACGACAGTCCACGTATATACAGAGGACACTATTTCGATGGACTACTACTCGCTGCTTGGCCTTCCGCGCTCGTCAGCGCTCTCTCCCGCCGCCATCAAATCTGCATACCACGCCGCCCTCCTACGCCACCATCCCGACAAACAAAAGACTTCAACAGAACGCAACTACGACGTAGACTTGCTTCGTATAGCGTATCAAACTTTGTCCGATCCTATCTTACGGGCCTCCTACGACCAATCGCTCTCGTCCTCCAAACCTAAGGCAAATCAGCGCCCGGCCGATTTCGTATCCCTCGATGACTTTGAGGAGCTTGATGATGCGTGGACGCTGCAATGTCGCTGTAGCGGCACATTTCGTATAGATGAAGTGCAGCTGGAAAGTGGCGTGCATATTGTGGGCTGCAGCAGTTGCTCTGAGGTGGTGTGGGTGGGATATGAGGCGGTTGAGGGTGATTGAAAGGGCAGAACAGTTGATGAGGTATGTGATTAGGTTGCTCTGGACTGCTCATACAACACACCTCATGTACTGCACAGCCAGCTCGTCCAACAGCAGAACGGCGTAAACCATGCTTGCTCCCCCGTTGTCACCCGACCGCGAGTTGTGCGGTCCTTTTGCAATGCCTGTCCTGCCCCTCAACTTGCGCGTCGAGGTTACGGAAAGTGGATCAGGCCGGAAAGGAACGCAGCCCCAAAGATGCATCGTTAAAACAGGTGCTCTCGCTTAGTCGGCGAAGTATAGGATCAATTGTTGGTCTGGTTGAACACTTTTAGGACGTGAAAGACATCCTACAACGATTTACCGTCGGCGGGAGTAGAAGTGATGATTGTACACCGTTTTGATGTCATGCAGAAAACGTGCTTCCATTTTACGACCATATGCGCTGTGAGCCGTGAGCAGGGATGAGGCGGCGACCTGGACCACTCGCAGGCACTCGTATACGATGAGTGTAAGCTTCGTTCTGCCAAGTTCTCCGGGAAACTCGTTGCTGTGTTCTTCGCGTTTGCCCGTCATTCGTTTCGATTCAAAATTATCGCATCAGAGCACTCTCAAACAGACCTCTGACACCGTGAACCATTTCCTGTCCCCGCAGGCCAATCGGTGAGGCAAAAGATACCATGGCGCTCGTCATTTACTTGCACAAATGGGGCAAGCACCTACAGTCCGGGATACAGTTGAGAGCCCAAAGTTTACACCGTCTCCGCTGTGGCCGTTACGGGGGGCATGGTCTGCATGATGAAGGCTGTAGACATCTGAATGCACAGGGTCAGGCGACGTCGCCTGGCTATTCAACGCCACTGCCATAGTCGAGCTTCTCAGCCGATTGCGTCGGCCAAGACGTATCTTGCCCGTTTCTAATCGGATGAGAACGCCTTTCGGATATTCATCTGAGTGTGAGCGTAAGTGCAACCCAACGCCCCAAGTATGTCTCGGGTATTCTCCAGAGCGTGGGGGCCTATTGTACGGCATGATCTGCCAGCGTGTATAAACACAGTACAGCATGATGCAACTCGGAGATAAGTAGCCGCATGCCAGTGCAAGCATGCGCGGAATGGCCGCAGTGCAATCGATCATGATGCATGAGAGACTGTTTGCAGCAACGTTCGCAAGCTCAGTCCCCGTTTCTATGTTGCACACACCCCGCTCACAACAGCAAGTCCCAATTCTGCTTACATCGTGCGAGATTTAGAGATGCGCTAGGCGCTGTGCGTTCGCTCCAAATGAAGACATGGCATCTGTAGGAACTATGCGCCGGCAATGGCACATTTTTCCATCGATAAACCGTATTGAACTCAATCAAACCGCTGGACGACACATGCAACGCTCGCGGGGGGTGATGGATGCTCGAGCACAGCGGATAGAGCAGTACTACGTGGGCCAGGACTTGCCAATGTGACAGTTGAAAACCACACCGACACGGTGGAAGGCGCTTCATACACAATTATCAACGCACTACATAGAGAACCGTGCTTGACGCTACCTAGAAACTGGTTCTAAGCGAGGGCTGTGTCGCAGCGTGCGTTGTCCTGGCCAGCAGAGTGACAGCAGAGTGGAACGCGAGGGCGCGCCGCGCGAGACAACACGCACCCACACGGCAACTGCCGGACCGCAACGCGCTCACATGCCTTGATCAAACCACGACGCGTCCAACGAGTTGACCTCACCCACCACGACGAGTTTAACCGTGTCTAGGATTGCACCAGACCCAAATATATCAAAACCCTATAGAAAATGTTGTATTTTGCCCTTATTTGCCCACGATCCACTATCTACATTTGCGTGACAGCGCGGGCCGCCGCCAGTTAAGCTGTGGCTGTTACCGCTACCCAGAGTTCCAGAGGCGCAGGATATGAGTATCGAGATGTGTACTCTCCAGCGCAATGAATCCGCGTTGGGCGATACTCGACCAGAGCGGACGTATAGCCGATGTCCGACATTGTGGTTTGACCACGCGCGACATACGCGCTCGAACTCCGCAGATCCAAGCGAGATCAGAGCATCGAGCGCCCTCGGGACCGATGCGATTATGCTGAGATAAGCATAATAAGAAAGCTTCCCATTGACGCGATCCAGAATCGTGAAGCGGCAAAGCCGAAAGGCCGCCCTTTGCAGAACGCGCGGCTACACGTGTTTGGCCATATATCAACTTGAGATCAGGCGTCTCGTTCTCCTTCACTCTTCCCCCCATCTCCATCTACCTGACCATCCGTCGCTTCATTCGATAACATGGACCACCCCCTCAACGTTGCTCTGGTTGAACATCTGAGAACGGTATTCAGCGCGGCGACGCCGGCGGAAGCGAACAAGGTTTGTAATTGATCATGGCATCGACAATGGACAATAGCTAACAGCATATAATTACAGACGGCGGGAACTGGTACAGAGAATGGCACGGGGGCTAATGCGCAGGCTGGTGCGGGGGCTGGTACGGAGGCTGGTACGGGTACACAGCAGGGCGAGGTGAACTCAGCATCGGGCGACAAGGTGCGTATACCGCACATTCAACCGTAACCACACGGCTGACGCCATCATGTACCTCTACAGAAACCACAGATACCCCTGCCGCCTGCTTGGGAGTCCATATCCCCCCTCCCTTTATCGAACGGAAAGGCTTTGTTCTCCCAGGAGATATGTATCAAGCCGAGCGAGGTCATGGTGCCGCCGCCACCCAAGCAACTCGGCGACGGCACCTGGCGCGTGACATGCATCGATGGCACAACGTACCGTAGTCGCTTCAAGCCTAAGCCTAGGCGCATCCCTCCCACCGCTCCCCCGAAGCCTACTGCTCTCACAAAGCCCGCCACACCGTCGCCGCCATCTCTACCCTCTCCACCAGCGTCGATCCCATCCCCAGTGGGTGCCAACCTCCCTCCCTCGACCCTCTCCGCAGCCACCGAGGATGCTACTGCGCAAGATGCACCTATGGATACGAGCGACGATGTCATGGCACTCGAGGCAGACGCCCTGAACATCTTCCCCAATACTCCTTTCCAGCCCGGCGGTCAGGCGGCACAAGGTACGTGCCTCGCTCATCACGCAAGCGTGAACCACACTGATCAGTTTTTCATCCAGCCGGACGTCGCAACAACAACAACCACAGTTCTGGGAATGTGCGCCACGCGCCATACCCCAAAACCAAGCCTCAGACTGTCGCTTCCAGCGCAGATCTGAGTGCCAACAACACTAAATCAACCGGCGCCGCCCTCATGGGAGGTGCCCTCGCGAGCGGCGTAGGCGGAGTAGCGTCGTCGCACACCAGTGCAGTGCAGGCGGCGGCGGGCCCTACTTCCTCCACGTCTCCCGTCTCTATACCCGATGACGACCCCCAGGTATGCCGGTGGCGCGATTGCCCGGCGGACACGAGGGAGCGCAGTGTGGGAAATCTTCCCTATTTCTCCGACCTGTCGTCTTTCAAGCGTCATATGAAAATACACACCGAGAAGAAGTGGGTGTGCGACAAGTGCGGTGACGAGATCTGCCCGCGCGGCGACGCTGTCACACGGCACAAGAACTCGGATGCCTGCGCGAAGAAGTATAAGGCGAGGATGGAGAGGGACACGCTGAGCGGCAAGGCTGCGACTCACTTGAACCTGCGCAAGCACGACGACCATGATGGCTCGGGCTTCGGAGGCGGCTCGTCGACGGGGATGTCGCAGTACGCGTCAGCGCAGGCGGGGCCGTCGCGCCTGCCCTAGTAGGCGTCGAAGATCTGGAGAATGAGTTGTGTAAAGTTTCTGTGATCTGTATGAGTACGATGTGTGAACGAAGGGCCTGTACACGGACCGGTCCGTTATCTTGATTCTGTTTTGTAACTAGTTGTGCTGGACAATACACGCTTGCGTTTCATTATGATCTACGCCTCCAGTGGGATCGACCTGCCATGCATCAGCGCGTAGTCGTTTTGGGCAGTACGAAGAACTTCGGGCCCGTTTGCCTTCAATTCCTGCCTGGTACTCTCAATCATGGGAAGTAAGGCGGAGACCACACATGTAGTCGAACACCGGGGTCGTATAGGAAGATGGGGAAGGAGAAGGTGCCCAAGGCGAGCTAGGGGCGAGTGGACGTGCCGGTCGAATGGTAGGGATATAGCGATGTAGATTCGACCCATAGTAGGGTGCATTGCATCTGTGACAGTGATAATCAGTTCAAGTGAGTGCGATAGAGCATGAATGTCAGACATTGGACACGCAGTCAGAGAAAGAAAAAGGCAAGTTGCGCGCACCAGCGTCTTTGTCTCCAGCCTCATCTTGTACTCTTTCGTAGCTCCCGCCACACAGTGCTACTCAAGCACGAACTGAAATCCGATCAAAAATATGCTTATATACCCTTTTGTCCAGAATCCAGGAGGTGGTTCGTGGGCCGCGGTTGTCCAGTTTTCGGGTGGCCCGCTTTTTGCCGCCACGACGCGATCACACGACTTGAAACGAATTCGCGTCGCGCCTTGTGGATTTCGGGCGTGCATCAAAGCTCTGTTCATGGGATCCCAACGCTCATTTACATTGACAAGAGACGCATCTACTTGTAGCAGCCAATTAACTCCTAGCATCCGATGACTCCTTCCCTCCTTGCGCAACCCCTTTATCCCTTCCCCATGGCCCAACATACGCAGCGGTAAAGCGACGAACCGCGGATGATGGGAACACCGCGCCTGCAGAAGACTTGAATATAGATACCGCTCTCAAGCGAGGCGTGATGCCTGGATTCTGTCCTGGTGATGACTATTTCAGAGCATGAAACTCTACTGACGGGACGAGAGACTGCAGCCGAGTTCGAAAAGCGCGCGAGGCCTCCGATTCGCTCATGCCCGCTGCTTGTTTATCGCAGAACCAAATCTTGATCTCCTGTAATGGTGCACCCATAGCAGCGCGGCGTTCAATGACGGCGATAAAGGCATCCATCTCTTCGTCTTTGAGGAACACTAGGTCGATAAGCACCAACGACTGGAGCTTGGGACAGACAAGCAAGCCTTCATTGCTCTCGGGCGGGGTGGCGATGAATCCAATGATGGGCGCATACAAGCCGTAATTGTACGTGTATCCTGTCAAACACAAGGAGCGCACGTTCCGGAACTGCCGAAAGACGGATGCAGGATCCACCACGGGTTGTTCGTCTGGTTCGACGCACTCGAAGAATATAGTGCAGTCGAGCTCGACCTTCTCTACGTCCGTCAGACCGAACATGTCGCTGATTTGAGCTATCGACGCAAGAGCATCCAGTCGGTCTGGTTCCATATCTTCAATGTGGATATCCAGCACTAGGTGGCTATCACGAGACAGCGGGCTGGAGGAATGCAGCGTGTTATCGGAAGCGGCGCCGATATCCGTCGTGTACAGTCTGTAGTTCAATTTACTCCATGTATCGGAGTTGACGAAAGCGAAGCCGGATATCGGACGTGCGCCTGGACTGCAAACATGGCGAACGAGAGGCCGAAGACTGTCAATGCGAACATTGAGGTCGAGCCTGATGGGGGGGACTCGGCCATGCATCCTTTTCGACTTGACGTATATTGACAGTCGCATCAGATGGAATGGATAAACGAGACCAGAGCCATAGAATGCAATCGTTCGTATCTTCAAGGTCCAACTCCTTGAGAGACGGAAGGGGAATAGATTTGGTGATTTCTCGAGAGGAGGCAGAGAGATACTTCGATGTCCCGTGAACGTGCAAGACACGCAGCTTAGTGCACAAGGACAGTGAGTCGTACATTTGCAACAGAGTAGGCCCCGCCTGACCGTCGCGATCCCGCAGATAGCCCAATGTCAGAATTAGCTCGGTTAGATGAGCGGCGACAAAGGTAATGAGCACATCGTGGAGTCGCAAGCTAGCTAGCAGCGGCGCACGGAGAGGTCGAGATAAAGAGATCATTATACGATCACGGTTTTGGGCAGGGGGATTCCCATCATAGTCAAGGTCTAGATTGACCAGATGAGAAGCGAGTGTGCCGGCGAACGAAAGTAGAAGTGCATCCAGGGCAGACGGAACGGAGATCACAATAGAGTGTGCGTTATGTAGATGAAGTGCGGCAAGTTTTGAAAGGTGCTCTGGGGACGCCTCAATAATGCGAACGGCCAGTGGGACTCCAGCTGCTCGTCGCAGTAGTTCCTCCGTGATATCGGGACGGTGGCAAGGCGTGAACACGATGTTCGCCCAGACTTCATGTGTCGAAAGTAAAGCGTGACGGATTTTACTGCAGATATGGCCAAGATGTATCCATGGAACCGGGCGGGTGGTGGAGACCGCAGCGCTATCGGCCGATGCTAGAACAAGAATGGCTTGCAGGAGTTCCGGTGGCAGACGAAGGATAGGAGCCCGTAACAGGTTTAGCCGTCTCGCAAGTTCGATAGTGACGCCGTTCATTTCCAGCGACTCATCCACGAGTGTTTCGCTCACGGCGTGAAGGTCGGCAGAGCGTGACATTCGCAGAAGGTAGCTGTCGAGCTCCTGTATGCGACGCGAGACGAGTTCTTCGACCTGGTCGGCGCTGACCCCCGTAGTAAGTTCAAATGATAGCATGTCGCGTGTAATGAGACTCACAACATGGTGGAAGTGCCCTGGCAGTCAGACGCAAGAGCGGAGCTCATGGTGGCGGTTCTCTTCAAGCTCGCTTTGCGTCTGGTGGCAGAGCTTTAAGCACCGGCTTTTCCCGTAAACGCGATCACATGCCTTTCAAGTTCGGGGCATGCATGCCTGCCGCGTAGGCCCACGCCGTAGTGGGCCGCAGTGTACTCGAAATGAGCTCACAAGTCCAGTGTGACGTAGGATGTGAAAGAGAAATCGCGAAGGATTGGTTTCACCGCAGTGAATGAGGACGAGGCGTCTGTGCGCAGTTGTCCCATACGGGCGGCTCGTCTCAGAACATGCAAGGAATCAACCTCATACAGGTAATAGGAGAAGGAGGAAATGCGTATTCGTATGTTAAGGTGAGTCCGCACCCTTGATAAACCATCTTCATATTGATAGTTTCTTGACGCCCCATTGCACGTATAACCCCTCTCCTTCCCTTCGGGCTTCCTCGACGCGTTGTTCATGCGCTCAAGGTCCAGTCGCCAATGCCGTTACAGTGTAAAGCCGTAGTCGCATGGAATCAGGCAGAGTGGAATAACCCGAATCCTCCGCCGCGAGCGAGAACGAGATGTGATTCGAGAGCCGATAAGTGTCAGACTCTGCGCATTTGCCCAGTCAAACCTGCGCGAAGAGCGTGCAAATGCACGCGCTATGCCATTGAAAAGGTATATGTACCAAGTCGGCTACCCCTCCTAAACCGCCTTCACGTCTACAGCACCCCATTCCGTCTCACCCAACCCATTTTGCGGCGGTTCGCAGCCGACCCATTCGCAGTCCCGTAGACGCTCGGCTAGACGACCTCCAGATCCTCACCATGCACTCTCGCGGCAAGCGCAAGCATCGTCGCCGTATACGTCTCTTCAACCAGGTAGTCGCAGCCACGATCATAATCGGAAGTCGCCTTCAGGCTGCTCCTGTGCGACCTGCTCCACTATCGGCTAGACTGCCTTTGAAGCACAACCTTGCGCTCGCGCGGACTGCAGCGCACCAAACGCAAAGCGTGTCGCCGTTTCCACCTCTCGGCGAATGATCGCAGCCGGGTATCATCTGCTTACTGCGGGCTCTGCTCGACACGGGACTCTTGCGAGCGCACTCGCCGAGTGTTACTGGTTCGAGTGGCGGTGTGATTGAACAGTGAGGGTGAAGTGCTCGGTCTCTTCCAGCACGCTGTGAATCTACGCAGGATGTGCACGAATGAAAGTGATAGAACTGGCGATGTCGTTCATGAAGATCAACGTCGCGTCGAGCAGCTACTGTTCAGAATGTGAAGCCGTGACGCTTGTGTAGTGCCGCTAGCCGGACGGACATGATGGTGGTTCAACGCGAAAATCCGTCGTGGTCGCGGCGCATTCGTGGTCGTATTCACCTGTGTATTCCACTGTCAGCCATTTCTCCCTAAATCTACTGCGTTGGCTGGGCACATGTAGTTGAAAGAAAGAGAAGAAATTTGAAGGTACAAAAAGGCGAGGAATCAAGGCGAATAAGATCAAAAGCACTCGCACGGGCCCACTGCATTAAGGGGGAATCGAACCCCCGGCGGGTCGATGGCAACGACCCAGGTTACCACTACCCCATTAATGCTTATAGACTAGATATATATCTTTTAATAGAACCCAAGAGCAAAAGCAACTTTGCGCGCGTGAGCTTGTTGAATCCGACTCTTGACTTTCGGCGTTAACGACGACGTGCAAACACCTTTGGACGCGATGGACGAGTACGCGCGCGCCGCCGCCCGCGTACACGCCGGACTATGCGCACTACAAGCCGTCCCTGACGCCCTGCGGGCCAATTACAGCGACGAGTTTACGCGGGAGCTGGTACGTTGCCGCCGCGCTTGCGCTCGTGCGCGCACCATTGACCTCGCTCTCTGTTATAGTACAACGCTCGAACTATCCGCAAGAAACATGGACTTCCACGAATGCGATATATTGCGGAGCTTACGAGGATGATTGCGGAGAGGTGTAAGCCGCCTGGAGCGTATGGGTTGATACCGGCAGCGTTTGCGCGAGAGGTCGGGAAGGTCGAGCTTGAGCCGGATGTGGCGTACGAAGGCGAGCTGGGGGAGTACCAATGGTGGCAAGAATTGCATGCGCACCAGTGGTACCTCGAGCTTGGTATGTAAACTCTTGTATATCATGGTTTGGTTTGGCTAAATATGGACTGTAGACGCGATGAACGGTGCGAGCGAGAGCGAGGCCGACGATGACGAAGTGAACACTCCCCCTTCCTCTTCGCCCACGGACAAACTGCGTATCGTGGACCCGCTCGATGCCGGGAGTTGCCGTCTGCGCCCTGTCGACCTCACCACGCCCGAGGCTGAGGAGCGCAGGAAGACGCCAGAGCCGAATCTGTACCCTCTCCGCCTCGTCTCGCCCGACAGAGAGCAGGTGGACCAGGTTATGGTGACTGAAGAGTCTGAGGAAGCGCCGCAGAAGGAATTGTTGCCGCCCGTGCAGCTGTCCACACCGCCGTTGGTTGTAGCGAACGTCGAGGAGGACGACGAGGACGATCTGTTGCTCATATTCCCTGAAGACTCTGCGCCTACTTCCTGTGCACCCTCTCGACCGCGTACGCCTCAGCTGCCGACGCCGCCGCCCAGTAGCGCTGCCTCGTTTGGGGACACGATATCACCTTCGCCGCAGCCGACCCACAAAGAGCCTACGCCGGACCGGACACCTTCGCCCGCATACTCACCCGCGCTCATACCGGCTTCTCCCATTCTGGTGTCATCACGGGACCCGTCCCCCGCCCCGTCTGACATGGCCCTCGAGACCCCGCCCAGTTCTCCATCCGCTGGTACCCTCCCGACACCCGCACCTTCGCGAAAGCGTAGTGCATCTGTCGCAGAACTCGGCGGCGGCGAGAACGAGAAGCAGAAAACGTTGAAGCTAGAAGCTATTGAATCTGTCCTCGGCCCGCTCTCGTCCGCCAAACCCACCAGCGCTGGAACCCGCATGACACTGACAGCTTCCACGCCTACGCCCATACCCGCACCCATCCCTCCATCTACGCCTGCCACTCCATCGTCCCAAAAGTCAACGCCCGTACCTGTCTACTACGCATCACCTCCGTCTTCTTCGGTTGCTGGACCTTCACGGCTGCCTGTGAACATACCACCTCGTCCTCAGCAGGTTCCCGTATATCGCTCGCCAGCGCACAGCCTGCCGTTACGCCCGGGTTTCGCTCCTGATGCATCGTCTGGACTGCCCAGCTCGAATTTCTATTCTCCGCAGCGTGCTCAATCCTCCAACTCGGCTCAGAACGCTTCGAATACAGCAGGGGCGAAATCGGTATATCCTCCGCCCGAATCTTCTTCGCCACCAATCGCTAGCGCTCCACCAACCCTACTCAACAATCCCTCCTCGCCTACGGATACACGCTCAGAATCTCCAACCGAACCCACCAAACTAGGCAAACGAGCTCGAAAGACCCTACGCAAACGTGAAGCTGCCGAACAAGCCGCACAGGAGCATGAAGCCGCCGTACATGAACAACAGGAGGCTACGAGGCAGACGATGTTGGATCTGAGTCTTGCCATTGCGACTGCTAGGACGAATAATGTGGGATTCGGTGGGATGGGATTCGTTCCTGCTGTTACGAGTATAGGCGCGGCTACGAGTACGGTCAAGTCTACTCCTGCGTTAGCTGTTGCAAGGACCCCGTCGACGCCCGTGGCACCTGCTCCCGCTGTAAAGCCTTTGCCGACTGCACCACGCGCGACAGCTGGGGCGCCGACTGGACCGCGCGCGACGGCTGGTGCGCCGACTGCACCACGCGCGGCTAGTGGAACGCCGACTGCGCCACGCACAACTGGCGGGACGCCAACTGCCTCCCGCACGGCTGTCGCAATACCATCCGTACCCATTTTGGCGCCGGCTCCTCCCGTTGCGCCGTCTGTGAATCCTGCGCCTGTGGTGCCCAGAGCTGTGCCTCCACCAGTCGCGCCTAAATCCGCACCGGTCGCGTCAAAACAAGCACCAGTCGCACCTTCGGCGTCAGCATCCAGCAGCTCTACTCCTCCAACCGCCAAAACCTCGACGCCAATATTCACCGCTGCACCTCCAGCGGCGGCAACAAGTAGCTCTACGCCTTCAACCGTCAAAACTTCGACGCCAATATTTACGGCTCCGCTGCCTGCGACCCCCGACCCTCCGCGGCGCTCTTCGTGGAAAGGCGATTCGTACCGGCCAGATGAGAGAATGCCCGCGGTCTGGGATCGCGACTCGTACCGGCCAGATGGAAGCGCGCCGGCGGTCTGGGAGCGCGACTCGTACCGGCCAGACGACAGCGGCACACCCGCGGTCTGGGAACGCGACTCGTATCGTCCTTCTGCATCCTCTTCGTCGTCAGGCGGCTGGACGGGCGATTCATACCGTCCTGATGTGGAGGTTGATACACGTCGGCTGTCGCCTTCACCGCCAAACAGTGTGCCGGTGTACAACGCCACGCCTTCAAGCTCCAATTTACCACCCGCACCTTCGAAGCCTATCCCTTCAAAGCCTCACGAGAAACCCGTATGCATGGCAGACGTGCAGCATCCCTCATGTTCCTCACCTCTTACACCCCGCGCGTTGATCGCACATCTCGCGCGTGCGCATGGATGGGACGCTCTTCGGTTATCTGGTGCGGCGGAGTATATATGTGCGGGTGGAGGACCGGGCGGGATGGGGATTGAGAGGGAGGAATTCGAGAAGAGGGTTTGGGATGTTGTTGATGGGCGTGTGGATCTGAGCGAGGAAGGGAGGAAGTTACGAGCTCAGGCAGATTCGTGGAGGCCCGTCATGGATGCAGGCCCCTCCTCCTCGGTGCCAACGCCGTTCATGGGCGACTCGTATCGTCCTGGACAGGATCAAGCGCATTTTACGGACGACGAGCTGCCGGTGTGTATGGCCGGTGCACGCGATCGACAGGCTGGGTGTGCGAGGTTACCGCCTGGTGCGGGTGTAGTCTGGGCGCATATGCTTCGCGCGCATGGGTGGGGCACGTTGAGCAAGCCTGGCGCGAGGGAGTATATATGTAATGGAGCGCCGAAGAGGATAGAGTTCGAGAGGCGGGTTTGGGACGTTGTTGATGCGAGGGTTGATTTGAGTGGTGCGGTCGAGGTCAAGGTTAAGATTGAGAGGGTTGAAGGGATGATGATGGGTGATGAAGAGTCACCAGTGTGTATGGCCGATCCAGCCGATCGAAGTTATACATGTTCACTACCCATGTCCCCCCGAGAAGTCTGGGCGCACATGTTATCGGCCCACCGATGGGACGCTTTAGGTCCTGCCGGCGTGGCGCAGTACGTGTGTGGGGGGAACAATACGAACGCGTGGATTTGTAGGAGCGTGTTTGAGAGTAGGGTTAGGGAGGTTATGGGTGGGCATTATGTGCCTGTTAGGCAGAGTAAGAATGCGCAGAGGAGGGGACGGAGGGGCGGGGTTGGGAGACATGGGCATGGAGGGGGGTTGATGGCGGAGTCTATGGGCGGCGGTGGGGGGTATTGAGTATTGGTTGGTTCTGTTTTTGCAGTCTGTTGTTTCTTGCTCTGTGTATGTTTTACATTACCCTTTTTTTGCTCGAGGTGCCGTAGTATACCTGTTCTCGTGTCTACATTGCAATATATGTTTATACTGATGCATGCTGCTGTTTTGGCATTCCGCGTCGCTGAGCATCTTGCATGACCAAGCAAACTCGTGCCATCTAATTGAGTATACAAACAAGCGGCCTGACGACGCCTGAGTGGCCTGAGAGCGTCTGAGCTGCCTGAAGTCAGATCACTCAGGCGTCTTCAGGTGGCTCAACCGGTCAAGGAAAGTCTTGATGTTTCGAGTGCGAGAAAAGCTCTGTCGCCGGGTCCACACGGCGAGCCAAATCCTCGGAGACGCGCGAAGACAGATTGAGAAAGACATGTGACCGCGTTATCCGGTAAATGCCGGTGTGAACCGCACTGACGACTCGCAACGTTCAAGCTCAAGGCGAACCGTCATCATGAACGCCCTTCATGCATCCAGAGACCAGCCCACGACCTCGACATTGTAAGTCGCCCTTGCGCATAGAAGGATATATGGCAGTGGTGATTGACATCCATGACGGTTAGCGCGAATCAGGTCGAAGAACTCGCGTCGCGTCGTATGCGGGAGCTCGATGACTGCCTTCAGCGCTCCCCACAACTCACTGAGCGCAACGCCTTGGAAGAGACCCTCTTTGACGAGTGCCATAGGATGAAGATTGTCGCTGCTCAGCTTGCGAGTCGGCTCAATCTGCTTCGTGCTCCAATTCTTCGACTCCCACCAGAGCTCCTGCGAGCGATCATTGCTCCACTGGCCACGGATCAAGAGCTTGAGCGCGAACAGACCGGCCGACTATCTTGGATATATCTTGGTCATATCTGCAGCGAGATTCGCCGCACCCTTCTTGCAATGCCTGAAGCGTGGGCGAAAGCGGTCTTCACGCCTTACCGCAGCCCTGATGTCACAGATGAACTGTTGCGACGAGCAGCTGGAGTTCCGCTCACCATTCACCTCGTCGGACCTCTCCCATCACATCTTTCAGAGCTCGCCAAGCTTCACCTTAACAACGCACGCTCCATCATTATCAATTCCCCGTCAGCCCAAGATGCACTGCTACCATCACTCTTTGGTGCACGCATCCCGTCACTCGTAAATCTTGACATCGTCAAGAATCAATTCCTAAATGGCCCTGGTCTTGAGATGGCCCCTTCGTCTCAACCTCTGCTTGCGCCGCAGCTTGCGCGGTTGCGACTTTGTAATGTAATAATGCCTTTTGTCGCCGCTAATCTCGCCGAACTATACTTGTCGGCTTATAGTCCCAGCGGGACGGGGGATGGCTTGATCCTGATATTCGAATCTCTGCGCGCGTGCGCCAACCTGCGTATCTTGCACTTATGTTGGATGGTGATGCATCTGGCTGCCGCCTCGAAAAAGACCTACTTGCGATCCATCTCCCTTCCTTCCCTCCAGGAACTAAACATCATGGATACAATCGATAATATTTCATGGGTCTGGTCCCATTTGTCCAACCCATCAGATACTTCTGTCAGCATAGTTCAAACTGATATGCGACGACCCGACGCTCTCAATCTCAGTGCCCGCATTGACAGTCTTCGCCTATTCATTTGCCATGTCCGCGGTCCAGACGCGCGTCCGATATCTGGTTTTGCCCTGAACGATCCCCGTCTGAACAGCAACATGACCTACAAACTTTACGCCACGGATGTAGGTGCCGCTCCCGATCCCGAGATGCCCGCATCCAGCCCGTTTTATCGAGACAATCGCCTCGTGCTTGATGTCCGAATTCAAGATATCTGGCCGACTCGACTGGAGGCTGTCGCAGCGATAAGTCAAATTAGTGATATGTTTGGGCTGGCGGATGTAGAGAAGGTCGAGCTGAACTGTGAGGTCTTTTACGAACAGCCCTTGTACGACAACGATGGATCAGCTGAGCCTCGTCCAGTGGTAGATCCTGCATCCGTCCTACAGCAGTTCCCGAACATGCGCTCTCTGTGCCTCACGGGTAAACTGGGCTCTCTGTGCCTGAATGGATACGCATACTACGGCGTGTATGCCGCAATCGTTGCCACTCCACCTGAGGGCAGTGAGGACTCGGTTATTTGTCCCAAACTCAGTTCGTTGGCTCTCATCGAACTGCCGTTCGCCAAGAACGAGGAGTTGACCAACTTCATCAGCGTTATCGAGCGCCGTGCTTCTATGGGCGCACCACTGCAAGAGCTGAAGATTGGGTTCCCCAACTCACGAGAAAAGGGAATGAATGACGAGGAGGCCTCCCGCGCGTTTCGCACTCGGTTGCAGGCCCTGGTCCCGTCAGTAGAGTTCCTACTACCAATCAGAGGGAGGATGCACCAACAGTGATATGGATATACATGTACTTGCACTACACCTGGGTATGAATGACTGGTTACGATACCTGACTGGGGTCATTGAGAGAGTAGTTATAGCCTGGATTACGGCGTTTATGGGCTTCTGAAGACATATACGTCTGCTATTTCTGTCGAGTTCATCAAGTTGCTTTACTGTTCGATGCTCGTACGTCCATATAATCGGAGAATACTCGAATCACCGCAGGTTCAACGATACTGGGGCGCGTGCGCAACGTGGTATAAACGTGGTATGGCCGTGTTGCGAAGCCCGGAAATCTCCGGGCCATCGTCAAAGGGGTCTGTCCTGAAATTGAACAAGCGCTGCCACCACCACTGCCACCACTGCCACCACTGCCACCACTTTCAACACTTTCAACACTACCACCACCACTATGGCCACTACCTCCATAACAGTGAAATCGACGTCTGCCTTGTGAGTTTGTGAAGATCATGTCTCGTGCTCGCAGATCTGACCTCAGACTTGGATCAGAGCTGCTCAAGTGAGAGATTTGGTATCTCACCGTCTACGGGAGGTCGATGGTTACCTCGATCGCGCACCACCACCGGGATTTGAATGCGAAGCCGTAGAGGAGAATCTTATGGAAGAACTCAATACGCTGCAGTCGCTCTCCTTTCAATTCGCTCGCCGACTCAACGTGCTTCGCGCGCCCGTTCTTCGTCTCCCTTCGGAAGTCATACGACAGATTCTAGTTCTAGCAACTCATATCGAGTGGGATGCCTATGGTTACCGCAATAGGTACCCCGTCCCGTGGATACGTCTAGGACATGTCTGCAGCAAGATGCGCAACATTCTTCTCGCGACCTGTGAAGTTTGGGCGAGCGTCGTATGCGCTCCATGCGGGAGGGCTGAATTCACGGAGGAAATATATCGACGGGCAGCTGGTTCTCCTTTAACCCTCTCGCTTGTGGACGAGGCACGGAATAAGCGCGATAATAGGCGCGGTTGGAGACCGCCCAAGTACAGCTTCGTCCTGCCTGGAAACTCGCACCACATCATACAGTCCGCGGCAGCGCACCTGAAGCAAGCGCGCTTGATACTCGTTGTCTCTCCCATGGCCTTGAGTCATATCGCGTCTGCCTTTGGCGGCGTTCACTTTCCTTACCTCGAACACCTCGAACTTGACAACACTAGGATCGAGCCCGAGCATGGATCCATGTTCGGCGGTCGTACGGAGCAAAGCGTGCTTATACTACCAAAGGGGAAGAACTCACCGATACGAGCATCGCGGCTATCTATCCTGCGCCTCTGTCATGCATTCATACCTTTTGAAGCGGTCAATCTTACAGAGTTCAGTCTATTCCTGGAAGAGGACAACGGTGCATTCGCTTCGCAACTCTTCGACTGCCTGCGTTCGTGTACAAAGCTTCGCTCTCTAAATCTGCACAACCGTGATTATTCACGTCCGCTACCGTGGCAAACTGCACCGTCAAGACCTGAGCTGCGGCCCATCGCCCTCCCATCGCTTCGCAGACTCGAGCTTACGGACACCTGCGATAGGCTTGTCTGGCTCTGGTCTGCTATGTCGGTCTCGCCGAAGGCTACCGTCTTTATCACTCAACAATCCGCCGAGCAATCAACAACTCTCGAGTCCCGCGTGAACAGTATCCGCGCGTTTTCCACCCATATTTGGAGCCCTGATTCACCACCCCCATCGGGCGTGTCCCTCATCCCGGAGCGGCATGAGCTAGGCTTTAGGCTCTACACCGCACGTCCTGGTGCTTCGCTTGATCGTGACCAGTTTTCGCGCGGTTTGCGCAGTGACTTTAGTCCATTCGCCCGCGACCAGCACCTATCGTTATGCGTCAAACTCACCAACGGTTACTTTTCCACCCAGGATCTCTGTGCTGGGATTGCGCATGTTGCAGAGGCTTTTAGCTTAGCCGGCGTAGAAAAGATGGAGCTTACCGGCGATTACCCGCCGGGCGCGATGTCCGCCGGTGACGACGGTCGCCAGCACTCATTGGGCCTTGCTACATTGCTCCATCCATTCCGTGCTCTACACAATCTGTGTGTCACCGGGTACACAGGTGCTTTGTATAGTGTGCTTGTAAGACAGTCTGGACAAATCATCTGTCCTGAGCTGAGCACGCTGGTGCTGATAGACGCCAGATTCGACGGTGACAAGATCGAACGCTTCCTCGCCCTTCTAGAGGATCGCGCCTCCGCAGGGTCGCGGCTTCAGGAGCTTAAGCTCGAGTTCTTACCCATCGGAAGGATACCTTTCGAGGCTTCGCTCTCCTTCCAATCTCGCCTGAAGGCGCTTGTTCCGTCAATCGAGACTCATGGCGGCGATATGCCGTGATCACATTGTACAAATTCTCGCGGGTGTAGTGCGGTGCGTCGCCGACGAGAGTAGCACGAAGACCCAGATCACCGGAAGCATCTCTGAGAGGACATTTTGGAGGGCATATGGTTAGGCAGAGTGGTGGTGCGAAGAGGATGAGATGGGGCGGAGCGGGCATGGAGGGGTAATGGCGGCTGAGTCGATGGGCGGTAGTGAAGACTAGGAGGATGCTGTAATGGTGAACAGTCGAGGCTGATGTTACATTATGCTTCAAGTACATGTGCCTCTTGTCAATGAGAATAAAGGTCGGGGTTCTATCTCTAGTGCTCGGGTGTGCGCCTGCAGGTTCTTCGCGAACGCGACGCGAGCGCTCCAAGAGTCCAAGTCGTGTGATCGCGTCGTGGCGGCAAAAAGCGGGCCACCCGAAAACTGGACAACCGCGGCCCACGAACCACCTCCTGAATTCTGGACGAAAGGGTATATAAGCATATTTTTTGATCGGATTTCAGTTCGCGCTTGAGTCGCATTGTGTGGCGGGAGCTACGAAATAGTACAAGATGAAGCTGGGACAAAGACGTTGGTGCGCGCAACTTGCCTTTTTCTTTCTCTTGCTGCCTGTCCAATGTCTGACATTCATGCTCTATCGCACTCACTTGAACTGATTATCACTGTCACAGATGCAATGCACCTTACTATGGGTTGTATCTACATCGCTATATCCCTACCATTCAACCGACACGTCCGCTCGCTCTCTAGCTCGCCTTCGGAACCTTCTTCTTCCTGTCTCCCTATACGGCCCCAGCGTTCGACTACATGTGCGGTCGCCGCCATCCTTCCCATAACTGACAATACCAGGCAGAGATGGACCGCAAACGGGCCCGAAGTTCTTCATCTGGCCCAAAACGACTACGCGCTGATGCATGACAGGTCGATCCCACTCGGGGCGTAGATCATAATGAAACGCAAGCGTGTATTGTCCAGCACAACTAGGTACAAAACAGAATCAAGATACCGGACCGGTGCGTGTACAGGCCCTTCGTTCACATCGTCGTACTCATACAAATCATAGAAACATCAGAATTATTCTTCAGCGCCCGTTCAATCTACTGATCGGCGACGCCTATTAGGGCAGGCGCGAAGGCCCCGCCTGCGCTGACGCATACTGCGACATCCCCGTCGACGAGCCGCCCCCGAAGCCCGAGCCATCGTGGTCGTCGTGCTTGCGCAGGTTCGAGCGAGTCGCAGCCATGCCGCTCAGCGCGTCCCTCTTCATCCTCGCCTTATACTTCTTCGCGCAGGCATCCGAGTTCTTGTGCCGTGTGATAGCGTCGCCGCGCGGGCAGATCTTGTCACCGCACTTGTTGCACACCCACTTCTCCTCGGTGTGTATTTTCATATGACGCTTGAAAGACGACAGGTCGGAGAAATAGGGAAGATTTCCCACACTGCGCTCCCTCGTGTCCGCCGGGCAATCGCGCCACCGGCATACCTGGGGGTCGTCATCGGGTATAG